>NW_019060164.1:652243-694593 GCF_000696155.1 Zootermopsis nevadensis | reverse complement strand
GCTCAATTTTTTTCAAGACCTCGGGTGACATTCACCCTTTCTTATCGACTCGTGTACTGTGTCGTTATAAATGTTGGCAAGTTACTGAAACTTCGTGGAATTGTATTAAAATGCAAAATGCTACTACTAACTCACTAGAGCGAACAGATTTACACAAAATTCAACAATTGTATTTGAAACCAAACCAGTCGATAGTGAGATATTTGACACTGCTGGCTCAATCCGTCAATATTAGATTTTTCCCCTATTTAGATGCAACCCGCCAAATGTTCGGTGTGACGTCATTCATAAAGTTAAACATTTGGTCTCACTCAGAGGCAGATACTGCTGAATACGAAATAAATTTGAAAAGTGTATTCTGGTTATTTCGTGGGGGGGGGGGGGGGCAGAAAAAAGTAAGTAAAGATTAAAATTATTTTTCCTTTAATCTTGAGTCGCTCTAAAAATCGGCAAATTCCGTTAGTAGGGTTGTTGGCGTAGCAAACATATCCACCCAGAAAGGAGAAGAAAACATTTTATTGGCATTTATCTTGATCTAAAGTTGGAGAATCTGTCACAGAATTCCATAATCGAAGCCCTGTTATGGTAACTATAATTCTCTGAATTACGCGCCCCAATTCCATTTGCTCCCGATAACTTGGAAAGTGAGAACAGTTATTAGCTTTCAGTTGGAGTTCACGTAAGACCAGTTTCGTCCAATGACCTTTGATGAAATAGTTAAGGATGTCAATGATTTGGCCTTAGCCTTATAATTAAGCTAGTTCAAATTATCAGTAATGTCGACAAGGAATCCAAAGTCATACATGCACTGTGTATACTGAAGCTTATAAACGGTCTTGATTATATTGAAATATTGAACTTCTTTCCTCAAAGAAAGTACGAGCTTCAACATTCTTCTTCGAACTTCTTAATTGACGTAGTCATGCTCAATAAACAGATACGGGCTTGAAAACACAACACAGCCGTCCGCATAACGCGATACACGTAACTTCTCTCTGTGTGTTCTGTGTTAACGTGAGATGCTGAGTCTATTTGTTCACGTTACAGCAGCCTGATGGGCCTCACTTCTAGACAAGAAACTGACCATACCAAAGCGTGAGTACTGCAAGGAAGCCACCGTCACTAAACTGGACCAACCATCACATTTCCATACCATTACTGAACCTTTCTTTCATGGCTTCTCACTTGAATAAGCCATCGACCGTGGTAGACTTGTTATTTTTATTAACGATTCACCTAAAATTCATTATTTAATTTAGGTTGTAATTATTTTTATAATACAGAATGAAAAAGTATCAGAAAATAAATTATTTGCAGACGCATCGGCGGTCGCATGCGACGCGGGTTGAGAACCCCTGCTGTACGGGAAGAACACAGATTGAGAGGCTTTTCATATACAAGTGTTAAGAAGAACATTTAGACATCAGAACGGTACGTAATTAGAAAGGGAGACAATTATTTAATAAGGGCTTTCAACGAAGATCCAAAAAGGAAGGATGTGTAGTATTTGAGGTTTTCACCGCGGTGAATCCGAAGATGACTTGTCTTCTGGGTTCTAGCGCCGCGTACCAGACTACACGGCGCTAAAACCCAGAAGACAAGTCATCTCAAGAAGAGTGAGATCGACGGGACACTTAGCATGTATCGCCGAGACTAAGAAACGAACAGTAGAACATTTTGTTCGGAAATTTTCAAAATGAGAAACCACAGAGCGATCTAGGTATAAATAATATGGAAATTAATATTAGAGAAATTGGGTGTGGACTGGATTAAACCGGCTTATGATACGGTTCAATGACGGGATTCCGAATGCGCGCGGAATTATTTCAATTGTAATTTGCCTTAAAATAATGCTGACAGATAAACACATGAAGATTTCAGTCATCTGGGTTGTTGCGCTGTGTAGTCTGGTCGATGTTAGTCAACGTTTCAGAGATCATAATGCCTCTGTCATCAGGGCGATGTCTGACGGAGGCAGTATGACCTCTGAAACGTTGGTAAACATCGACCAGACTATACACAGCGCAACAACCCAGAAGACGGAAATCTTCATACTCATCGCCCTGATGACGGAGGCAGTATGACCTCTGAAACGTTGGTTAACATCGACCAGACTACACGGCGCAACAACCCAGAAGACAGAAATCTTCATACTCACCGCTGTGAAAACCTCGAATCTTACAGATAAACACATCTTTCACGCATACTCTTAAATGTACTGATTATTCGAAAGATTTCGTGAAAATTTTTTTTGAAACCACTGAGGATGTTTTAAATAATGAAACAGACATAAAAACGAAAATATCGAAGTGGTTCTCCCTTAAACCTTTCCATGGCAAACGGATATGAATAAAGACGCAGAAGTTAAAGGAGTCTTTTTTTTTTAATGTCTGTAGCCGAAGAAGGTCAAACACGGTACAGATAAACGCTTCCGCTGTGCTGTTGCGAGGTGCAGCCGAGGTCGGCTCAACTAATGGGCTCTCAAATAGGACGAATAACGACCTACTTCATAATAGGGGGCAGAGCGCCATAAAAAAGAACGAGGTTAACCACTGAAGACATCCCCTCGCTACGGAGGGTTGCCACATTTCTTAATGGCTGAGCAGACACGTTTCTGTGCCCTCGACGATCACGACAAACATTGGGGATGACCCTGTCCGCCCGTCCGTAGACCTTAGATCCGAAAATAGTCAACAGATTTCAATTAAATTTGTTATTCAGCCAGTATTTTTCACAGTACAATCCTTACTTCACATGAAGTAAACAACAAACTACAGCTGTTCTAACAAACAAGTCATCGGACGTAATTTCAAACACAGATAATATTTATTAAAAACATTTTTCTGTCAAAATGCCGATTTTTATTTTAAACACTTCATCTATAATAAATGTCACACACAATGTATGTCACTGGACAGAATACAGACACATCGAAGTTAGTGCAATGCATAACATATTTTCTATTATTTATCGCCGAGGCGTCATTAAGTTGTTAAAAATATACATTGAACTGCAGGCATATACGGTTATTTAGCGATAAAACCGAAGTTGACAAAATGGCTCCATACATGGCAGGGGTTCTCAGCCCCTTGGGGCCTGGGGTCACATTCCCACTTTCTTATCGACGCAAGTCCCTGGAATTATAAATGAGGGCAATCCATTGAGACTTTAACGTAATTAATTAAAAATGATACTAACTTAATAGGTCTGTAGCAGACATTTAAACTTATGCTTAATATTCATTAATTTTCTTTTATAAAATTGATTTCATTTATTAACTATTCACTTCAGATTAATTAAAAATTGAACTTTGGCGGTAGCTGTTTTTTCGTCATAAAGAATAACACAGTATAAAAAACGTATACGCGGGCCGCATGAAATATGTTGGGGGGCAGGGGGTTGAACCCCTAATCCCTGAAATATGGTTTCCCAGAAATCAGGCAAACAGCAAAAGACTTCGCGTCAGGTCTTAAGGGAGTGTTGGGGCTAAGAAGTAAAGAAGGTAGATCTAAAACATTTTTAACCTCTATACTAGATGTAGGTAAGTGGTCGGCTTGACGCTCTGTCCACTTTAACCCCAAACTCAAAATATAAGAGGCTGGATAGGTTCTGCATCTGGTAAGAAAGTCGTGAGGGAAAAACAAATGCTGTCCGCGCCGGGAATCCAAGACATTGCCAGACACTCTACTGACTAAACCCTCTCACTCTGTATATAAGTTTATAAACATTTAGGGCCATCTTTGAGCAAAGGATCACGGGTTTCTAACCTGTGTCATATTTAGGTCTCAATACAAAAATGTTCTAGCAGCCCGAGGCCGCCAACGCAGAGGAAAGTAGCTGCTCTGATTATGACGATTTCCCAACTTCACCAACAGTGAGTGATTTTTCGGTTCGAGTGTGTACACATCGCTTGAGTGAAGACAGCTTCGTGTTGTATCAGTCCGCCTGTCCTAATTAAACTAATTTGCATACACACCTGCCTGCCTACACCGTTCAATAGCACAAGGGGTATCTATACTAGAAATTGGTGGCTGGCGATTTAACGATGTTCTGTTAACTGATGCTATCCTGGGATTAACCTGAAAAGACTACAGTTCGCAGACTATTAACGAGTATTTATCACTCACAGAGGTTGCATGGCGACATGAGATGATGGATCTACGAGGTGCGATCGGAAAGTTTCAAGACTGCGCCTATAAAAACCCGTACACTTATCTCAGGTATTAAATTCATCCATCACCCTCGAAGTAGTTCCCCTGGGAGTGAACACAACGATCCCAGCGCCGCTGCCAAGCCTGGAAGCATCCCGGGAAATCTTTCTTTGTCAGCCTGTCAAGCACCATCTGCGATTCTGCCTGAAGCTCTTCTATCGTCTCAAATCTCCTTCCCTTTAGCTGAATTTTCATCTTGGGGAAGAGGAAGAAGTCACACGGAGCTAAATCCGACGAATAAGGAGGGTGCGGGATGACGGCCATAGTGTTTGAGGCCAAAAACTGCCGAACTTTGAGGGCGGTGTGCGCTGGCGCGTTGTCATGATGCGTCGCATGGGGAGTTCTTCGTTTAGAATCAGCTGACAGGTCCCATAGCCTATCCCAACAATGTCGCACAAGTCGTTGATGGTACGACGTCGATCTTCGTAACATTTTCGGGCGTTGTGCTCGAAGATGGTCGTCCAGAACGCTCGTCATCATCGACAGGGGTTCGGCCATTTTTAAAACGTGAATGCCACCCAAAAGTTTGTGCACGACCCATTGCGGACTCCCCAAATGCTTGCTTTAGGATTTCATAGGTTTCCGTAGCCGTTTTGGCGAGTCTTTGGCAAAATTTGATTTGTTCATGAAAATCCGCCATTCCGAAATCGCAGGAGGGTCGGTGTAATGCACTACCAAAACGCCCGTAACTAAGAAACAAATGCTAATTCGATGATGCCGGCTGGCACACTGATTCACTATGAATGTAGGCCGCACCCCCTAGCGGCAGAAGCTCGTACTACATCCGGTTCGCCCTCTATTGACACAGTCTTGAAACTTTCCGAACGCACCTCGTATAATCTGCGCTCGGTCCAAGGTTCATAAGATAATTTAACGAGGCTATGTCAATGACAGGCAGCGTCAGATTACATGACAAATTTGCATTTTGTTCCCTAGTTGAAGGCATCATCCTGCTATAAGCCTGTGTGTGTGTGTGTGTGTGGGGGGGGGGGCTAAGAAAACCCATTGTTAGGTGTTCACACTCAGAGAAGAACACCTTATGGGCTGGTCTGTCCGTCCTAATCAATTTCATTGTTGGAACTGTAACAATAGTATCGCGGCTAACATTAGGGGTAAATATCTTGAGATCAATGTCGGAAGACAATGCTCAGGAACAAATGTTTGGGCTCACAATAGCGCACGAATGGTCTATGAAGATGACTATCTTCTGAAAGATTGTCCTTGATGGTGGCAAGAAGAACATCTGAAACGTCGGTAAACTGCTAGAAACCTACACGGCGTAAGAACCAATAAGATAACTATCTTAGATCTGTTTGATATTTACAAAACATATGACCGCGCAACGACGGACGTAGATAATAGAAAATGTTTGTCCTGTCGATGCCTTTCGTTTTTAAAACTAGTTCAGTGTTTATTTCTTGCACTGAACTAACTTTCATGTGCAGCCTAAGGAGCTGACGTGTCGTTATAGCTTACTTTCTTTATGGTGTTTATTACAGATGTACGTAGATGAATAAAATATACACACAGTTAAGCAAAGGTTCATTAAAGACAAACAAAGCGCTCGTTAGTTGTCCGGGATTTCCTAAAATAATAACATTCGTAATTTATCATGACAATTTTATGAATATAACTATCAGAAAGTACACTTTATATTAAAGTATAATTCATATAGGATTTGAGATCTTCTCGGGCAATCAGCCGCGTTAACTGGTTACCGTAGTAAACCTGTATCAAGCGACTTCCGAGGAATCCAGTCACATCAGAACCCTGACGATGGGGACAGAGTTGGTTCCCGAAACGTCGGCTTACTACGGTAACCAGATAACACGGCTCATTACCCGAGAAGATTTTATTGAGTATAATTCATATTTCAGCGTCTCTGTGATATACGTACCTCTGAGACTAGGGTTTTTCTTCCCCCTTCGTAACGATCTTGGCGTCGGTCTGCACGTACTCAGCCTCTTTGGGAACGAGAACATTGCAAGGGACGCCAGGAACAGCAGGGCCGACACCATCACCAGTCCTGATGAAACGCACACACATCAGCAACCATACCGTCACACCAAAAGCTGCTGGAACGCAGTAACTATCAGCATTTTAAATATCGATATGCTACTAACAGTTCAAGCCGCCAATTTTCAAACAGTGGACGTTTTAAATTGCCACCGAAACGTAAAAACAAGCATGAAAATTTATTTTTATTATTTGGAGAGTTTGATTGGATTATTCTGAAGTGATCGGGGGCAGAAGACAAACCCCGAGAAGAATAATGTAGCTAAGAAACAGTTAAATAATTACAAATCACTCGCCCTGATTGTACATACTTCACATACATATTGAAAGACAAAAATTACATAAGTAATAATTAATTCCAACATGATATTCTGGGTTTTTGCGCCTTGTAGACTAGTCGGCATCGACCAACAAGTCTACACGGCGCCAAAACGCAGAATATCATGGAATTGAACAAAGTATACAGTGGACCTCACTCAACTTCCTACAAAAAGTGCAAGATAATTACAAATTTAAATCACAGCTTAACAAATGTTGCGCGGGTTATATTAATCCACGAATGCAATATCTGCGTTGACGTGTGAAATGCAATCCAGAACGTCTTACGTTCGCCATGATAACTTTCATCAACACCGAACTTTTAAAATTTCAATCAACTAACTCAATTGTGAAAAATCTTTCATGAAAGGTTTACATTGTGTCAGTTAATTTAGAAACTCCATGCATTTATGAAACCCACAGGTTCAACATCGTGTTCATAAAAGCCGCCTTGTGTCTGCGAAGGAATTCAAAAATCTTTTGTGACATTTAGTAATAGGTCTATCCTAGTTTCTTTCACAGTGAGAGGCTGTTAGCCCCACGGCTAATCCCCAATCTGGAGCAACACCTCCTTCCGGCTGTCTGACTCCAATCCACATATTCACAACTCTCTCCTCCATTCTAAATCTGAGGACATGCCATACAGTGGTGACACGGGACCCACTTAAGACGGTGAAATTAGATCAGCCACTGTGATACGATTAGATTATGACACACCGAAAATACATTTAAACAATGAAACTATATACACGCACCGAAAAGTGGCTAGACATTAATCTAGACTCAATATCAATTCGTAAGCCTGCGCTATAGGAGGACAATTATGCATTGAACCATGACTGATCAGCTTAACCCAGTCCCTTGTCACTACAAACCCTTATATCATTAGACTACAACGTATTATTCTGCAACTGAAATAGTCTAAATAAAGCGTCTGTTAACTATTTATGTACAATGAGCAGAAGACATTTTTCAATGATGTCTCTTTGAGGACTTGAATAAAGTTCTCGTATTGCCTTCCACACCTTCACAGACGTTTAATCAATGACTGTACAAAATAAGTTCGCGCTGAATTAAGAAAGACATAATTCAGTGCGGCTTGTAACACGACAATAATACAGATGTACACCATCACATGACGTCGAAGAGAAGGCGTGTTGGTAAAGCCCTAAGCATTATTAATCTTAACACTTGAGTAGATGTGAATGATTTGCTTCGTGCCGTCGCCTAGTTTACCTTCCGAGAAACAATGACCAATGCCCGAAGACATTGCTGTCTTCTGTGTTATTGGGTCGTGTAGTTTGGTAGACGTTTACCAACGTTTCAGAGGTACTTGCTGCGATCGCCGTGATGATGGAGGCAGCAAGTACTTCTAAAAAGTCGGTAAACCTATGCCAAACTACAAGACGCAACAACCCAGAAAAGAACCATCTTCATAATCGCCACCGCAAGAACCCTAAATCTCATATGACCAATGTCTACCGGATAGGAACCTGAGAATAGCCTAGATGGGCTGACTGACACGGTTTGTTCCCTGAAACGAGCACACCCGCTCTATTCTTTGTCTCTTTATTTGTGACTTTCAGTTTTGGCTGAGGGTTCCCTCAGTGTTATCTTGATCTAAGAAGGCCATGAAATGTTACAAGTTAATGTAAAGTTGAGTCAAGTGCCACGACGACAAACAGAAAACTGTGCCCGGAACAAAGCTATGCCTACATTAAAAACTTACCCAGCCACCAAGCACCGACCCACCGCGGGTCTGTGGGCGTGATTTTCGGGTCAACTGATAGGTCAGCGTACAGCCGGGTGCACAGCGAACCCAGTATGAACCCCAGAGCCGGCCCCAGTATCCGTACTCCAATTGTTATTGCTGTAACACAGAAAATCAACATGTAACTTGTAACTCAACCAAGATCGGAACGCAGTCCATGAGACAGTATGTTTACTTCTGATATTTTAGCCGGAAGAGGGTTTTTTGTCACTTATGAACTGAGACATCCAGGGACGCAAACACGACTAAAGATAACATTTAAGTTGGAAAGAATTGTTTTAAATGGCGTTCCGTGATACTTTTGCAATACAAAATTATTTACAAATGACTATTCAGCTATTCGACACAGTAATAACAAATTATAACATAGATACATGAACTGGAAGTACGAAAAGAAATGCCTTTTTTGGTAAATATAAATTACGATCAAAGGTAACGATAAATGGCAAAATTGTTGAAAAGGTTCAAAGCTTCACTTTGGTTGCGGGTAGGTCTCATAAATACGACAGAGACAAATACAAAATGTACACAAATTTCAGTGTATTTGTGTGTGGTATAATAAGGAGTGCTTTAAGAAATGAAACTAGAAAGAATAGAATGCGTACATTTTATGATATGTTGGCAGTGCCTGTACTGTTGTATGTTTCTGACAAATGGGCCATGAATAGAGCAGACAGAAGAATAACATAAACAGAGGAAATAAAATTCTAAGATATCGAAGTTGTTGTTCTGGGTCATGCCGCCGCGTGGGCTCGTAGGTAGCTCCAACTTATCTGAAAACATGCTGTCTCCATCTTCAGCCCTAGTGTCTAAACACAAGCCCACACGAAATCATAATATCAACACCTCCCCCTCCGTTAGAATCTCACATCTCCCTTTCTGAGAGACGTTTCTCGGCAGAGGCTACCTCAAAGACCAAGTGTACAATACAAATACTCGATAATTCTTAGGCATTTATGATACGAATGAAATCATTCAGAATACAAAGTTAATTGGCAGAAACATATTCAGCGCATGGAACCAGGAAGAAACGCTCATAGTATCATGAACTAAAAGCCCAAAGAAGTCTGAGATGCTGGAAAGATTAAAGAGATAGAACAGGCCCAGTTTAGAACACGAAGATGGTGTTACCATCTCTACGTGGATAGAAGAATTTTAAGGAAACAATTCTAAGTTTCCCGTGCAGTCCCTCGCAAAAGGTCTCTCTCAATGTCCCACTGTACGTTCATTTTACACGATAGTGCAAATAAAACAAAAGTGAATCTCTATTCCAACTCTCATTACTCGCTCAGTTTTAGTAATACATTTTAAAATCTTTTTATATTTGTTACCATGAAGTAAGCACATACCTTGAGTGGTTCCCTTTAAATACCACGGTGGACCTAATTAGGCTCATCGTAAACTAAAACAACAACATACCGAGCTAATTATACCTTATGGATTAATGGTCAGAAATCATCTTTCATCAGTTCGGCCCACCAAAAAAAGAAACGTGAATATTTGCTTCGTATTTTTGAGGGCATGGTTAGTTATTATTTCAGTTGAGGTATGCAGTCAGTCAGATTCAGAAGCAAAGCTCAAGTATGTGAGGAGTCTTTCTGAAGCCAATCACAGTTATCACGATGCCTTCACGTGTTCAAAACAAATTAGTGTTGGTACCTCACCACTACGAATCTTGCCTAAGGACTTAACATCAGTTCACAAGAACCGGCTCTCTGTGGTATTGTAATGGAGTAGGAGCATTCTCTAAAAATAAAAGTAAGACACCTTTAGGCAATATCGTAATGCATTACAGGCAGACAGACAAGAAGATACACAAAAGAAACTATCAATTATGTCTCCATTTTGTCACAGCTTGTCTGTCTAAAGAGATTTAATTCCCAGAGAGATGAAATAACAGGATGATAGACAAAACTGAGTGACGAGGAGCTTCTTAATTTATACGCATCACCGAACATTGTTAAAATGATCAAATCTATGAAGGGTAAGACGGACGAGGCATGAAGGGATGATGGGGATATCAGAAATACGGACAAAATGTTGGTCGGTAAAAGCGAAAAGAAGAGATGACTTGGCAGATCTACGCGTAGATGGGAATCTTAAAGAAATGAGGTTTGTGGGTGTGAAATGGATTTATCTTAATATGGCACTGCGATGGGCTCTTGTGAACACGGTAATGAATTTTTGTGTTAAATTAAAATGGAAAATCTCTTAACCAACTAAGAAACTGCCAACTTTTGAGAAAGAGAGACAGCATGTTGTTCTCAGTCTCGATTTTTGGCATGTAGTCAGAACCAGAGACGAAGCTGCAATCAAGAGTTCTTTGAGAATTTGCATAGTACCTCGTTGGCCTCGACATTACTCTACGTTAGAATATAAATCCGGAATTTCAACTCGGTCGATCAGTATCCCTAATAAAACATACTGAAAAACTTGTATATCCACGTGCTGGGACAAATTCTGTTATTTCAAAGTACATTTTTAAAATCGCTTAAATGAATTATATATTTGCTAAAATTGGTGGGCGAAAAATTGCATAATTATAATGCAACAGAAATTAACTGACAGCGCTGTGCACTGTTTGACACAGTAATGTGTGTCACCAGGTTCCAACAGGGCGACTCTGAATTCGTACGAATCTCCTAAACAGTGGCCTTGAACACTCCCATGTAATTTCGCATATTTCCACACCTTTCTTGAACTACGTTCAAAACTGTCACCACACTTACCCTGAGGAATCTGCGATATCAAAGACAAATTCATATTTACGGATGAAAGTGAAAGAAATGCATTTGCTATGAAATAAATACCCCAATATATACTTAGGTATAAATTTACTAAAGAATAAAACAGGTCCTAATATATACGAGGTGATCCAAAAGCGCCCACGTTCAACGTCTTGTCATATACAATAAATTGAAGAGTTGAAAGTGGCGATCATACACTCATTTTTATTGGTTCGACGCTATACACTCTGATACTGAAAAAGCGTTTTTAAATAAACTGTAAATAAATAAAATACTAACGCCCTTTGTACTATACCATTCATAACATCCCTGCCATTAGATTCTGTCTAAACCTCTAAACTGGTAAGAACTTCTATCAAGAATTTATGACGTCTTTCAATTTTTTCAGCTGGGACCAAAAAGTTATAAATCAACTGTGATACTATTTATTGGGAAGTTTATAGACATGAATGTCATCAGTAGACCCCCACATCATAATCAGACTACAACATGGAAAAAGTCCTGACAAAGAATAATTTTAAGTACAACATATTTGTTGGACAACATCCTCGTAGTTTAAACCCGCCGCCATGTTTGTTTGTAATTCTTAACAAGTACAAATATTTTATGAGTAATCTTTAGCTTCGTTTAAGAACAATCCCAATACAAAATTTAGCACGCACGCCTACGTTCAACGGCTCATTAGCACTTATCAACGTCAAAAAGAAATCGTAACTTTATATGCCGTGTCGGCTGTTTTTGTTTTACAATTCACATAACTTACATACCCAGAAAGCACACACGGCCGCCATGTTGGTATGTATGATGGGGCGTTAGAACCATAATGTAGGTCTGTGTTACATTTATAACTTTTATTTGAAATACGTTTTGATGTGGCGTATATTTAAGGAAACAAGCCTTCGAGGAAGACGTGCGACTCTACGCGTTCATTCAGTGCATTTCGATCAAACAATCGATAACAAAATATGCTTTCGTCAATGCAATAAATAACAACTTTATTGCGCTGAATGCGACAGACTTCCGAACTACGATGAAATGCAAATGCAGGAAACTAGGAGTTGCCATGCTAATGATCTGAGAGTCATTATTTAGCAGTGACATTATACCAACTACATATAGAACGACAGTAATTACCCATACTAGTTCGTTTCTAGGCCATTTAACGATTTTGTCTTGGGTTATTTAGCGTCGAATAAAATAATCATGAACGATGACTGGAAAGGATATGGGAATACCGAGCAGAGAGATTTAGTGCTTCAAATGTCGGCCGATGTACCGGCTCTGAGAGAAGTCTTCCATCGGCTTCCTCAGTCTCAAAGGCGAATGCCTTTCAAATTCTTACACACCACCTTAAACCGCTCTACAATTACAGCCTATACAGCTGAAACGGCGTCGTGAAAAACCTAGGAACTTCGGTTGCGGCTTTCAAATAAACATGGTCTGAAATCCGGTCACAGACCTACATGTTTTCATATGGGAACGTTACGATAATGGGGTGAAAGTCAAATAGCCCTAAACCCGTAACTGTCTCCTTACACTGAAAATACTGCTGTATCATGCACAGACAGTAAGGTCTTGCTTCAAGGAATAAAATTAAATCCTTTCCATTCAGAAAGTGAAGTCTCTTGCGTAAGCCTCGCAGCGATTCACTGTCAAGTCGAGCCGGCCACTGCTGGAACCGGTTTAGGCACATATGACGGTCGTACAAACGAACTGTCACTAACTGCATAAACTGCACTAGACATGCATGTGTACTGAAAACAGGAATGGAAAGCTGCATTCGTACGCTGCGTGAGATTTTGCAAAACTCGCTCTGGCCTTGAATCTCATATAATGCAGATTAATATCTATCTGCACAGCTAATAAATAACGCATACGCTGCACAGACATTAAAGTTGTATTTTTTACTTGTATATCGTTAAATATGCATGAAGCTGAAAACGTTACTTGTAAGTTGTATATTTTTAATTAGGTCCACATCATATTTCATGAACATGGTTTTTGTGAGATGAGTAGCTTTTGAGAAATGTTATAAAGTAAGACTCATGGTTCGTGAACACTTTGGGCTACATTGCATTTCAAAAGACAAATTATATATGACTTGAAGCTTTCACAGCGACTGAACTCGATAAAATCCTCTCGGGCAACAAACCGTGTCCGTTATGGGCAGAAGCCCAATGTTTCGAAGACTTTCTCCGCTGCCATCATCAGGAGGAGAATTATCATTCCCCTGATGACAGAGACAGTAAAAGTCTCCAAAACGATAGATTTCTGTCCAGAATTGGCATGGCTTGTTGCCGAAGATGATTTTATCGGATAAAGATAAATTCGTCCAACAATTTTTTTAATTAACACATCGGCTTAACATTACATCGGTATCTACAGCGGAATATCGGATATAAATATTCCGGACTATCACAACCTACCGAATTCGTTTTCATTTAACGTACTGCCTACGAATAACGCATAAAAGCTACGAACAACATAACATAATTACGCGTTTACTGTTCAATTAACCATCATCACACAAAACCTTAACTGTTCCTTGTTTCCCTGACATGAATAGTTGAAGTCGGGCTTCCTTCACCCCGAGATATGGTGGAGACCGACGACAGCACCCGATGGAAACAAGATCAGAGACATCTTCCATCCATTGGAATTATTATTTTCCAGTGTGTACACCCAAGTCATTCCAATTATTCTTAACAGATGTCGCCAGTCGCCAAAGCACAGGATCGCGTGCATTAATCACAATCGTGGCGAGCCACGATTTATTGAGACGAGTTCCGACACGTGACACATAAATTTTTTAACCCACGGATTATAACTTGCGTCCTTGCTGCGTATTGATTTGTCTGCACAGCAGCGAGATGCGTTGATGTATGTAGTTCTTGACATACTTGCTGGACAGACAATTGAGATGTCGAAATAAAGAATAATTTACAAAGGTCCAGTATATGTCAGCGAAAGATTTCAGACTCAAAACACAGAACATTTGTACCTTTTTTAAAAGTAACAAATGTTGTTGAACAAACTTTCTCCACCCGACTGACGTCAATAAAGCGAGACTGGTTAAACAAGTTCTCGCACACTTTTATTCCAACAATGGAGTAAGTTCCTTTTCAACAAAGGCTTTCAAAATTATTTGTGTAATCCGAGTTAGGTCTGGGCGTGTGAGATAAATAACATACACGTTAAATAGCAGTTAACCATCTCACCGACGCCGCTGTCTTTTCCAATGGAACACAGATGGCAGCCAGCACATACGTTTCCAACCAACAGCTCCCTCTTCTAACATCACAACAGCTAAGTATACCCTGAAGAGATCACTCTGGATGTCCTGGGTTCTTTTACAATGCAATCGCCTCGCAGATAAGGGCGTTCTAAAATTTGTCAATGTACAGGGCAAGCTACCAGTCTTACAATAGATTCAACTGCTTTCTTCCTGATCATAAGCAAAGGCGAACCAGACTTCTGCACCAGAATTCTGATGTCCCGGGATTCAACTATGCACACAACTGAAATCCTGTCATTGCTTAATCAAATGTTCCGTGGTAGGCAAGTTATACTACAATCTTGCATTGAAATACGAGGACGTTCATACATAACCGCATTTCAGTAACACACGTGTTCGGATAATTAACACGAAACAGTGAAAAGAAAACGAAGAAAGATAAAAGGTACAAGAAAATTGCGAAATAAGGAGAAAAGCTGTCAAAAAAGTAAAGGACAACAGAAAGAAACAAAGGAATTTGAGATAAATAAGAACGGTCGTGCAATAATAACAAATAAATAAATAAATTTATTCAAGGCTGGCTTCTCACTGCGGAGGTTCAGGATCAATCCATGGCAGGCCAACCGGGATTTGTGGTGGACAGAATGATACTCCGAATATTTCGGTTTTCTCCTATCAATCAACGTTCAACCAAAACATTATCTGAATGATACTCCGAATATTTCGGTTTTCGTTCAACCAAAACAACACACACAACTAGCATTATCTCATTAGAGGCCATAGTGAGAAGCGACTCTTTTATCAACCCACTCCTATACAATAACTAACAGAAAACGTGAAACTTAACAAATTCAACTTACCAAAATAGAGCGGTGACTCCCTGCTGGCCACATTATCGTCTATGTACGGTATTCCCAGTGTATATACAGCTGTCTGTCCCATGCCGACTCCGAGCAAACTTGTGAAGAAGATGGCCAGCACAACAGGTGTGATCCTGGAGGCGTCTCTCGTCGCGAGAGCGGAACTGGTCGTCATGTTGTGGATCACGGCCGTGTGTGACGAGTTGCAGATGTTAGGCGGGATGGGTTCCGAGGTGTTACCTCCGTAAGGACTTCGGACTACCGACGCCACACCCCCAAATAACACGTCATTGTCGCGAATCAGCTGTTTACCAAACAGGAAATGAGGTAGCGAGCATGTGAATGACGACACGGCGAACAGCACCATCCCCCATGCGATCCACTTCGGCCTGTGACCTTGACCTCCATAGTAAGTTAATAATAACGACGAACCAATCTGTCCAATTTCTGTAGCACTCATGATAATGCCCGTGGTTTTAGACTGGATTTGAAACAGTTTTTCTAACGTCGTTATCACGCTTACGAAATACGTGTAGTACATACCTTGCAGAACCCATGTAATACAAAATGTCACCAGGAAGGCCTGTTTGGAAGCAAAGATTTGCATCCATTTTGGGGCGCAAGGTCCTAAACCACATTCCATATCCTCAGCCTTGTTGGCATCACTGTCTTTACCGTCATCTTCCTCTTCGTCCTCTTCTTCCGTAGCAGAAGAACATCGAACTTTGTTTAAAATTCCAACACCTGTTTCTGCAATGGGATGACCATTCACTTTGACAACTCCATTTGGCGTCGGTACTTTGCCATTCTTGTTGCTGACAACTGCTAATGCATTATTGTTACTCTGGGCCAGCATTCCAGTTTCCTCCATGGGCTCCATTTTTTCCTTTTCCTCAAGATGTCCTGTGACGTCCCAGTACGCACCGTTACCTTTAAGCCTCTCATCAGCGTCAATGATGGCGCTTTTGATGCTGTCACTTATAAGTGTTGTTGATGCATCCACCGAGAGTGATCCCATGTTGTTGGCACATCCAGTAACGCCTTCGGGACTCATGTGTTTGTCATCCGGCGATCGGGTGTATCGGTTACGCCACTTACCCATCAGGAAACGCGTGTTTCCAAATCACCTGCAAAAATACAAGAGCAAATCTTAATACAAATGCATTTTAAAAGAATAGCAATGTACTCTTTCAAGCACGTAGTTAATCTAAATATTAAAACTGTTCTTACAAATTTAGTTCTAACGCAAGAAAACACACACACGCGCCTCAATTGCAGAGATCAACTGAAAAATATGTTAGAGAAATAGTAGCTGCTTATTCTGTGAATCACACAAAGTCTGTATATACAGAGTTACTGAAAAATACAGCAGGTGGTAGTTCGACATACAGCTACCATTTATGATGCTCCAAAAGGATGAAATCTACACGCTAGAAAGCGTTGAAGTACTGTGTACTGTGAATGATAAATTATAACACGCTAGAAAGCGTTGAAGTACTGTGAATGATAAATTATTAAATGATCCTGGTATAGTTTCTGCCGCTATCTCACCACTTTCTTAGAATGGCTGAGGAATACCACGAAGAACTTTAGTCAGAATAGCCAATCACTACATCGAGCTGAGGTTCGGATAGACCCTAAAATAGGTCACGGCAGGCAACGCCGTCTTTCCGTATACTTTCAGTCAATTTACAATCATCCTACAAATCAACACTAAATAAACTGTAGACATATTGTCAAAAACGCGTTGTTAAAAGACGAAAGAATCAATGACCATTCATTATTAAAAAACGTGTTTTAGGGCTGGTGTATTCTGTTGTACTTCAAATGGATAACTGCTACTTGCATGCAGAAACAGTTCTCGGGTGCAAGGTTTTAATTTGGCATTGTTTAAGGCTTACAATTAGTATATACTTGGTAGTCCCTGATGGAACCCCAGGGATCAGAAGGCCCTCATGCTGATGACGTGCAATCTGCGCCAGAAAATCTTTGATCCTTGAGCACTAATGTCCTTTTAATAAAGATCGTAGTTGAACGATCTCACCATGTCTCCATCATACATATGCTTGCGCAACATATTTAACGCAAGCGTATACAACTCGAACACCTAATCTTTTCTACCGACAAAAACATGTCTGTGAGATTCAGAAAAATTCTTCCGACATAAAACCACGACATGACTGTTACGTCGTTTAACGACGGCGATTAAAATATAGGAAGTGTTCTACAGAAATGAATAAGATTTCATTTTGATGGAGTTCAGGAACGAGGTGCCGATGATAATATTTTATCTAAACGGCGATGAAGTGACAGAAGGCTGGAGAAAGAAACAGTGTAACAAGGAAATTCATCATATGTACTTCTTACAAAATATATCTGGGTTATCACGTGATCAAATCGAGGAGGATAAGACGGGGGAGGTATATAGCAAGTTTGGGGAAGTTGGGAAATATAAGTTTTCTTTGAAAAACCAGAACGGCAAAGCCCACTCTGAAGACCTACGTGTAGATGGGAAATATTGTGGGGGATGTGGAAAATACATTCATCTACCTAAAGATAAGGACCAGTGACGGAGTGTTACGAAGATAGCAATGCACCTTCGGATTCGATAAGACGGGGAATGTCCTGAAAAGCCGAGTGTATCATTAGTTCCTCAAGGACACTGCTCCACGCAGTCAGAACAGAATAAGATGAGCATATGATCATGTAACGTGGAAAGGCAAGGAGATGTTCGTGGCCTGACTGGAAGCACCATATTGGATTTCGCTTTACAGAGAGTAAATAGAACCACGAAAACATTAGCATAGCCAGTAAGCCGATAGAAATTTAAACCGGACAGATCACGAAAATAAACAATGATTCAACTCACTACCTAACCATCCAGCCATTTATCTCAACCACCTAATTCACTCCTTATCTACCATCTAATCTAAGAAACACAATGGATGAGTACTTAAACCTTTTAATTAGTGTAATCCCTTCCCAGCCATCATCGCTCATGACGTAACGTGTGACAGTAATGAAATGTTATGTGGGAACGTTAAGTTGTATGTGTATGCAGCCATCATCGCTCATGACGTAACGTGTTACAGTAATGAAATGTTATGTTGGAACGTTAAGTTGTATGTGTATGTACATTTTGTGACCATAACTATAACTTACATACTTTTATTTATTTATATATATATATATATATATATATATATATTAATTCGTCATTACAGCTACACAACCAGTGAAATACATGCAGCGTAGTTAATATATCGATGTGTTGAGTGATCAAATAACTTAATTAGCCTGAAGTAAAATAACTTAACCATGAAATGGGATGGTACAGTGGTAAGAGTGGTAACACTCGGTTCGAATCCTGACTGTGAACCAATTTTCCTCAAACTCAGTGGTTTCCCTCAGTCTGTCCAGGCAAACGCCCAGACACTATCATGAAACAGGCCTCGACCTTTATTTACATCACTCCGATTCATTACACTCTTATCATATTCAGTGCGTTGTAAAATAACAAAACACAGTGGCTGATCCTGATAATAGGAAGATTTACAGCATGCATGATCTTGAACCAGAGTAGCGAGTTTCAGACAACTTCGGAACATCATGATTTGTGGTGCAGAGGGACGAGAAATGCTTACAGATGTTGAGAGGGAGATCCTGAAGAAGAGTGAAACTTAGCAATAGATGGAAGGATACTATTACGACTGGCCTCGAAGTAGGGAGTGAAGGTGTGGGCTGGATTTGTCTGACTTAGAATAAGGTGAAGTGGCGGGTTCTTGTGAACACGGCAATGAATCACCTGGTTGCGTAAAAGACAAAGAATTTCTCAACTAGACGAGCGACTGTTTTCATCTCAACAAGGACGCTGATCCATAGTGTAATTAAATGAAGAATGAGATGGGTGGGGCAGCATCACAAACTGGAAAAATATCTACAAGTACTTTGATGGAAAAGCTGAATGGAAAACAGCTCTTGTTAGGCCTAGATGTAGATGTGACAATATTCAAATGGATACTAAAGAAACAGGACGTGAGAGTGGCTTAGGATTGGGGCAGCTATAATGAACGTTCAGGCTTTATAAAAGCGAGGAATTTCTTGGCCAAATAAGTAGGTCTAAACGTCTTTAGAAACACAGTGAACCATGGAGTCAGTTATTTTGCAAGGAGTTACTTTATATGAATACTTTGCTGTGTTACGTTAACGTAATGAAAATGTCTGGCTTGAACCACAAAACCATCATATTCTGGGCCAAACAATAAAAGCGACAATAATATTCAAAATCTTAATGATGATTTTTGCTCCTATTACACTGTCTGTCTAACAGACATGAAAAATTTCGCAAACAAAAATCAGTCTTGGTAGAGGGCATTCCAGTGTTGTACCCTGTGTAATTTCAGACTACAAAGTAGTGACGTACCTCCTCTAGCATTACTGATATTAAAAGTCCTCGACACGTTATATTTCATTATCTGGACTGATAATTATTTTTCTTCCTTGTTTGTTTTTAGAGATTTTGTTATCTTTACTTCAGCTTTTGATATAACAGCTTCACATAAACGTTACATCTTCAATACTTTATATAATAGAACTAAATGAATACCAAAAGGAAAATATTTTTACGGTTAGAAGGAACTACAGAAAGAAAAAGATAAGGAATAAATGTTTACCCTTTAAAACCCAGTGTCAACTACATGTTCCACCTACTTTAACAATCAATGTAATAGTTTTTGTTTGATTCTCACTGTAAACAGTGGTTATTTCCTTAAACAGCATTAAGTAGCTGACCTTTGTAATAGCGCGTGTTGTGTTTTCTTTGCAGTACGGACCAAAGTCTTAAATACACTCAGGCGAGCTTCGGTTTCAAAGGGTTAAATTAAAGACTTTGACTTAAGGTTAAGTTACTTCCTTGGAACTCTATTACCAAACTGCCCCAACTCAACTAAATGACAAATTTTAATGAAGTTCAGTGTAAACAGTATGCAAATAGAGACATCTGAACCATTGTAGTACGCCTGCGTTTCAATTTACCATGAACAATATTATCGTGGTGGTCATGGGAATATGTGAAGTGGAAATAACACAATGGTCTGTCATAGGTTCTCAGTGCAAGAACGCCTGGTTACCATGACAACAGACGGATGTTTGTCAAATCCTTCGTACGAAGAAAGGGGCGTCATGTGATGTTCCCATCATAATGGGGCTGTTTCCAGACGCCTGGGTCAACTTAATAACAGAAAGTACAAATGGAAAGGGTGGCAAGAAGTTATTTCGCTGAAAGGCACACAGAATGTCTCGCCGGACAATGACCGGCTTTCATAATTACAGAGAATAAGCAGTACAATGAGTAACATGAAATAAATGAGTTCAGTTGAAAGGTCACGTCTTTAAGCTTGTGCTAAATGATAATAATATATTTTATTTTAGGTCAGTGCACTAACAGCTAAATGACCAATTACAGGCACAGCACAAACAAAAGATTAATAAACCAAAATAACTTGCAATAAAATTATTATATTTATAATATATATATAATTATACTACATAAAGGTAAACTAATGAAAAAATGCTACTAACACAAAACGTTATTTTAAAATATACGTATGTGTAACCAACTGTTCAATATATATTCTTATAGCTTTACAAACTGTAATTTTAGACTAATGCCCATGTAACGGAGAAACAATTTTTACGCGAAGCAACAAGAGTAAACAAAGAAATATCTATAGAATTTCGAAAAAAGAATGGGAATTCCAACAGTTTCGAAGAATTTAGGAGAGCCAAAATGTAAACCACTGTAAATATTAGCAACAGGATCAAATCGGGGCCTCCTATTGCAGAAGGTATGAACATTTAGGTCCTGTAGGATTTACGATAATATACTTAAGGGCAGTATCGATAGTAACACAGGGCTAAACAAACTTCTGCTAAACGCGATCATGCTTGCTGGCATCAGTAGAAGTTAATGCATTCAATGCAACAGAAGCATATTCAAGTTTAGATCTCAGTAATGCAAAACACGACACAAAAATTGGGAGGTTGTAAAAATATATAAACCACGTGATGCTGAAAATAAATTTCAGTATCAAGAATTATTCCCTGATCTTTAACAGTGTCCGTACGATTTATAACAGATCTGAAAACTTTATACTCGAATGGAAACGTTAAAATTTTCCTAGTAAGAGAAATGACTAATTTTACTAACATTAATCCTCATATAGTTCGCTGTGCACCAACCACATATGTAGTCAAATTTCATTTCAAGTGAGGAACAATCATGAGAATTTTAACAGCCCGAAAAAATTTTATCAGCAAAAAGAAAATAATTGGAAAATGTAAAAACATTACACAAGTCATAAATAAAAATAAATAAATAACAAAGGCCTTAAAAGAGATTATTGAGGGACACCAGATAATACTTCGAATGGATGCGCAGAGTTCAAGAATAACGAATACAAGACAGTTAAGTAACAGTTAAAACTAATTTACGTAACCAGCAGATAGTCCTTAATGAGGAACTTTATGAAGAAGCAAGGCACGTTGAACAAGGTCAAAAAGCACTGCTGAGATAAAAATAAACGGCATAAACTTGACGATGAGAGAGCAAACTAAAGGGGCCATAACATCAAGATTAGGTAACCGAACTGATAACAATAGATACAAAGTTAGGAACTCACTGGCTGACGTGACATAAGATACGGACTTTCTTAAAATCCAAAACTTCCATCTCAAACACTTTTTGGTGACTGACTACGTTAAATACACTGGTTAGTGTATATTTAGACAATAACAACAAGAAGAAAAAGTCCAACCTCTGACATAGATAAGAACATACTATTTCAATATAGGCTTTGCCAGCAAGTTACGTCTTATTTATTAGACGACGATAAAACGAAGTTCATGGATTTGCCACGCCGATAGAACATAGTTCATGGACTTGTCATATTGTTACTTAAACGTCGATGAAACAAAGCCCCATAATTTACCATATTTATTACACGTCAGTAACACGAATTCTACACAACTGACACATACTGAGAGCTACAATTTTTAAAATTCTAGTCATGTTTCAGACACCTAATTAAAGGGCGAGAAAGTAGGATGGAAATACTTTCATTAAAGTACATAAAGCACGCAGAAACTGAAAGTACATAAAACACACTGAAAGAACAAAGCAAAATGAAAAGAGTTTGAAACGATCTGCATCACAAAACAGCGTAGGCGATAGAGGTTTTATTTGCTGAAACAGGTTCGTATTCCGCTCAGCGCACGAAACGATGATCACAAAGTTACATCACCACATCGAGGGAATCATGCCAGAAGAAAGGAGTATCAACATACTTGCATAATCGGAGATATTTAGTCTAACAATATAAAACAGCGAGAAGACATCAGGCCTGAAAGGTTGGCGTTGCTTTACAGGGATTCAGACAGCCGCGTTTGGGCACATTATCACTAAGGACGTACGTCTTTCAAACCAAATGAGGAAGAGAATTTGGACTCCTATAAATCTGTAATTTTGTTGATATACCCGTCTTGCATGATTTTCTCTATATTCTTGGTAGAGAGAGAAAAAATAACGTATCGTTTGGAGCTGCTTCCTAGGGTTCTGAAGGGCAATATTTTTATTATGAAACTGATCAGTTTATGTGGTATGCCTACTCAGTGTACCAACATATAACAAAGTACTTTTCAATTACTTGTCTCCAATAATACCCCCATCCGTCAAAGCGAACTTGTGAGCCGAAAATAATAGAAAACCCATACTGTAGGATGACGTGTTTGAAAACACTGCACCCTTTATGGAGGTAACAGCGCGTGAAATATTTAGGTCTGTTGACGGAAACTGATGAACAATTCATTGAATTGTGATAGTATTGCGATGAGCAGCAGGATGGCAGGTTCGACTCCCGCTCGGGGTATAAAAATTTCCCCACATTTTACTGTCCCGTCCTGAAAAAGCGTGCGCCTATATTCAAACGACATACCACTTATCCGAATTCATAAATATTAATAAAATCTCTGCTGCACAATAAGGAGGTACATAATTTGCACTCTTCACCAAATACTGACATTATAAAATTTAATAGAACATGATGGGTGTGGTATGCAGCGAGCATGGGGGGGGGGGTGAACATACAAAATTTTGGTGTGCAAACCTGAAGGGAAGAGGCCACTCGGTAGACCTAGATGTAGAAAGCAGAATGTTGCTGGCTATTAGGTAGGTAGGGTGGAAGGTTGTGTATTGGATTCGTGTGACTCAGGATAGGAGCTTCTTGTGAACACGGCAATTAACTGTTGGGTTCTATAAAATGCCGAGAATTTCTATGACTAACTGATCTGCTATCGGCTTCTTAAGGCCTCTACTCCATGGAGTGACAGTGCTGTGGGAGAAACAGTTACTGCAGAAAATCTCTGCATTAGAACATAACCTGCATTAAATCCGGCTGTAACGCCACTTAAGAGGATGAACGATAAAGATTTGAAGAAAAAAAAACACGAGGATAAGGATAAAGGGAACAAAGTCAAGAATAGAAAGCTCACGTTTCGCCGTGCAACAGCTGCAACTTGATCTACACTCCTGCATGTCACGCAATCTAAACAGAACAGTATAGGGGCACCTGCAGGGACGACGAACCATGAACACCTCTCGAGATAAGCGTCCACAACCTACATTAATCTTATTCCGTAAAATTCCTGACCGACGTTTCAAAGATGCTGACTGCTTCTAATCGCGCGATTTCTTTACGTGTTGCTCACCTAATGTAACTTCATCGATGTTTGTTACGTAACCCGGACGAGGAAGCCTGTCCACAGAATGCCAGAGCCTCCTCAGCATCCACAAAATACGTGAACATCGGAACCAGACAATTACAACGGACTGAAAAGCCTGTATAAATAAGTACAAGCAGAATTTCCTGTCTACAAGCTGTTGCTTCGTGTTTTCATAACACAACCACCGCCACACCTACTTCTCATTGCATTTCGTACTTCGTACTCGTTTCTCTTCTTACTTCTTCTTGGTATTATAGTCCGACTAGAAAATTAGGCGTTCTCTATTGTAGAAGTTTTCTATATCATTTCTTGAACAAGCGACAGGTATCCTTAGATTGTGGATCACAAAGATGAAATACCTCTACCATAAGTTCACTAGTTTCTTCTTGGCTTAAACTTTAACAGGACATTACAAAGGAATCTACCGATAACATCCACGACCTGAGAAGTATTCAAATCCGTCTAACGTAGCGGTATAATGGTTAGCACTCTTGCTCAGTATTCTAGACGTTCAAGGTTCTAATACTGGCACGAAGGCCGGTTATCCTTAATGTCTTTTTCCTGAATTACTTCGGTCTCTCCAGAGGAATGTCGGCGCAGCAGGCTACCTTCCGTGATTCGAAGCGGATACCGCCAGAATGCGAGTCAGACGTGCTGTTGCTCCACCAGCTCATTCAAATGTATTAAAAAAACGTTTCATATTAGCATAAGAGTGAGGAAAACTGCGAATATTTGTCAGAGTAATCTGTTTTACTGCTGGAATTCATCCACAATGCAACGCCTTCGTTGTCAGAATCGTAAATACATTCTTGAAGTTTGCTCATTTCTGACACTCCTGGCCATTAAAGCTTCGTTACAACAGTTTCCAGTTATTCGACATCAATTAACTTTTACCTTCGTTCCTGAAGGCCGAAGGGGGTGGAAGAGACGAACAGTGGGAAAAGGAGAGGCAGTTTCCGGGCAGGCTGAGAGTGATGTAAGTGTGCCGTCATGCATGTGCTTTTAAATCTTGGTAATAGGGCAACTGAACGTGTGGTAGATTGGGACAGAACCGAAGTACCAAGCAGGGCTTAACAAGTACAATTCTTTATTTGCTGTGCGTCAGTCACTTTTCTCATTGTCGTCGCTTTCATTAAACATCAACAGCTAGCACACTACACACTACATTGCAAATAAGTCGGTAAGAATCAATGAATAGATCTCACGTTGAAGAATTACGCTTATGTTGCTGTATCGTTTGATCCGCTTATGTGAACAATAAAGAACTTCCTTACTAGGCTATATATACACGGCATATTTCTTTTACTTCTGCTACGAGTACTCATAATTTGCAAAGAATAAACGCGAAAAATCTGTGTATTCCGGTATGGATAACTTCTTTCCAGCCTTACGTCGTTAAACGGCAGCGACCAAACGAAGGAGACACATTGTATTTTCTTTGAGGTACGGTCTAAATTATTTAATATTACTTATACGAGCTTAGGTTAGTTTTTGAATCGAAATTTTCCCACAGATGTCTGATTTTTCAATAAGCACGCTATTCTAGTTTAAAACAAGATGGCGAAATTCATAACCAAGTTAATCACGGTTAAAATCTAAGCAGGCCGATGGCAGACAATCTCTTACGCACCAGTTAAGTGCAAGATCCTAAATAATCACTTGACAGACTATTAATTAGTCAAGTAATGTCCTACTTTCATGCAACCGAATGGTTCATTACTGTGTTTACAAAATCGTAATAATTAAATTCTGCGCTGAAACATCTCTATTAATTTCATATCAAAACTTGTTATGCAAGTTTCATTTTAATATTTTTCTTATACGTTCTCTTAGATATCCCGAGGGGCCCCGTCTAGTCAAGTTTCCCACGTGCATATCCGGCCAAATACAAAGTCCTTTCAGTTAAGACTGCACACTGTTAACGCCCCTCTTCGATATTCTGAACGTACTTCCCGATCATCTAGTTGCACCTGTTTCATAATATTAAGATTCTAATGATACATGAGGTCTTCAGGTACCCTATGAACACCAGTGCTCGAAGCATTCACGTAGAAAATTCTAGAGCGCGCGTGAGGTCAGTTCCTGATGCATCCTGATAAGAAATTTAGGCCACACTTTGTGAACTTCACTGCTTTCAGGAAAGTTTTTGGACTTTGTCCAAAGACTGGTGTTATAGAATTACACAACGTTTCGAGGAATGGATCTGCCCTCGACTTCAGGTGTGGTAAAGGAGGAGGGGACCTACTCTGGGGGTCCGTTAGAATTAACTTAATCACTGGACAACCGAGGTCAGAACAGCAAGTGTATAAGCACCTAAGACCAGGTTATGTCAATGTGAGATAATAAGACTAACAATAAAATTTACAAGCAGACATATGAATGTCAAGACTAAGACACATATGTAAATGGAAATTAAAATACGTCAAATCAAATCCACAACCACCCAATCCAGAAATCCTGTGCAGGAGAAATACGAGATATATCTCCTCAATCACACGTCTACTGACAAAGTCATCACTGGCCCAAAAATACAGCCCTGAAACAGAGCCATGGATGTAATCAGAAGAGTCTATCAAACAAAAACTGGCATTCCTTGAGAGCTGATAATCTCTTGGCTGATGAGGGGGATCCAAATCGGAGAAATTTTCAAACTAGGTTGTCTGATGGAATTTGTCAGACACGCCATGTAGGCTGTTTCCTTGCATGTCCGGTATCTGTTATTATTCTCAACTTCCAAAATCTTACCCTATGACCAACATTTCTTCCCCACATTTACAGGGAATGCTGCAGACGAAATAAGCCGTCTGTTGCGAACTTCCTTCCGGTCTGGTTCTCACAAGAAAACTCCTAAGAGTGTATTTTATTCTGAGGATTGTGCTAATGTTGTTGTGGTTCCCTATACGTTTGAACTTTTCAGAAATGTCATTATCGTAAGGGATATACAGTAAACCAAGAGAATTCTATAAACCTTAGTGGTCAATGTCAGCCCCTTTCTGATGACCAGAACATCCATGTAAGGAAGTACACCGTCTGATTTTATTTCCATCGTGAACTAGGCGGCCGTTCTCAGACTAATAAGATGGTTAGATAATTTCTGTAACATGTCTGGACCATGTGACCAGATCACAAATATGTCATCTACATATCTGAGCCACAATGCTAGATCTTCTTAAGTCCAAATATAATTCTCTGCGTCCTATTATCAAACACAATCTCTTATTACTTACAGTGAGGCACAAAGTAACATGTGAGACTTGATAGTAATGACCCACTTCTGGGTTTTGGCGCTGTGTAGACTTGTCGGGATACGCCAACGTTTCGGAAAAGAACAATATTTTCAGCCCTGAAGATGGAGACAGTATGTTACTACAAGACGTTGGCATCTACCGACGAATCTACATAAACCCAGGGCACTTCAGAATTCAAAATGTCGCAGTAATAAAGTAGTGTATTACCATATGTCACAGGTTGGTTCTGCAGCATACATGGCTAATACATATTTAAATACACTGTCGTTTATTGCATTAACATTCAGACACTGAGGCAACGTGCTGTATGTATGCGTGCATGCATTACGTACATATGGATGTACATACGCATGTATTCGTGTTAAGTGTGAATGTATGAACAGTCATGAAGTCCAATCTTAAAGAAGCTGATTAAAACACGAAGCGTAACTTACCAGGATATGGTTTTACTTTCATTTCACATAACATTCTGCATCACACCAAAAAGGTTTCTAAACAAAATTTAAAAATTCTAAGTAAATTCATATCTTAGCATTCATGCTCTTTGTGTAACAAAAACTAACCCCTGATTCATTACCGTGTTCACAAGGCGCCGCCACAAGTTCCTATCCTGAGCCAGATGAATCCAATCCACACGCTCACGTTCTACGTCCTTACGATACATTTTAAAATTATTCTCACATCTAAACCTTATCTTCCAAGTGGACTTTTCCGTACAGGTTTTTCTACAAAAATTCTGTACGTATTTCTAAATCGCTCCCGCCCGTGCTACATGTCCCACCCCTCATCCTCATTCATTTAATCACCCTGTACACTGTAAATAGTAATAGCACTACTTTAGTAATAAAATAACTCACCAACAGGCATATCTAACATCCGAATTATGTGTTGCTCTCTGTACATCGTGCATGATAAGGTTAGTTAATGAAGTCACCTAGTTTCTAAAATATTTGTAAGTGCAACAAACAGCAGAAGAATTAGCACTCTACCTCAAACCACAATTTGTATATTCAATCCACTAATTAAAAATTGTATAATGAAAATACAGAAAGCAACAAGAAACTTCAAAAGCACAAGATATCTGGAAGACAGCCAAAGACCAACAGAAGAACGAAAAAAAAAAATCAATATCAGAGGAAGACCGGAGACCCAGTGTGGGTTTTAATATAAACAGATGCAGAGTTATTTTTGAATTTTGACTCATTTACCAGATTCCCTCCCTGACGTTGCAGCACCTAGAACGAGATCATGAGCAACATTGCGATATCTTGAAACGAATCACAAGTAGCAACCCATGACCCGTAAGCCACCACCTGTCAGTTCATAATGCTCTCTTCCCGAACATCTTGAAAAGAAGAACTTATTATGTATTACACTTAAAACTGTTCGTTGTCAGGACTTTTTCCATCCTTTGTTCTTTTAAAATCACGACGTTTCGGAGGCTGGTTGTCTCCGTCTTCAGGTGAGAGGTGCCTACTCTGTTGGGTCCCTTAGATAGAGCTAGTCTCTGAGTCTCTTAAACTACCGTCGTCAAAACCCTTTGGAGTTGAATTGTTATGTATTACTTAGACACGTGGTTCATAAAATTATTACAAATTTGTAAGATCGTATCCGTCTTTCGTTTCGTCTACAGATGTGCATTCATTAACCGCAACACTTGTGGCGTGTACATGTTTACGGGTACTTTACATTTAAAAGAAATCAAAAACATAACAGGAAGTAGTGAATGCCGGTCCGTGTGCTGCATTTCCGAAACCACTTAAAAAATTTCGATTGTGTATAACAAACTACAAGGAACAGATTCCTCTGAGAAGCTAACAGTCGTTCAGTACGTCAAGAACTTCCTCGCCTCCTGCATATCGATACATGTATTATAACGTACACATAAGCTCGCAACTTGACCATTTCATGACTCTTGACGTATCGCATCGTCACATATCGTATCTTTAAGATCTATGTTAATATTATCCTCCCATCTACGTCTACACTTCATATGTGGCATACAGAATGTTGCACTGAGGTACTGCTTACAAATTCCGTTTCAAATAGTGTTTACTTGTCAAGGATTGACTATAAATGTGGCGACGGTGCGAAACTTTGGGTGTCATACATGATCGGAGTTCAGCCTACACACAAAAACAGAATACAAATATCCAGCCCTTGCCAGCTTCAGAACAAGATTGAATCATGTGAATAACTGGCGTCATACATTCCTCCTAGAACTTGTTGAGAATTTTGATTAAATCAATATTTTATTTGGCTAAATTTCACTCGGTATTCCCATGTTTTGTTCTTCGGCTGAAAAGCGCTTCTCCTTTGTTCTAGCAATAGTGCCAGAGTACTGCAGGCCACATAATAATCCTGGCACCATCCCAATGTGACACAGGCCTACTTAACCAATTCACCAATTTCGTTTCGTTAATATTCAGTATGTAACTGACCTATATTTTGTACGCAAGTCTCGATAAAGAAAACGTTACGTATCACAAGGCTCACTTTTCTACGTATTTACTATTCTCTACCGGCCTTACGAAGCAATATTGCTGCTCCATGGCGCAATCAGTTTTCCTTGAAACAGCTAATGGTCGTATATAAATTACAGACGTTTTACATTTCGTAACGCAAGGGCAGTGACCTTTTCCCTTTAAGTACTATTCACAATAAGATTAGAAATGTCTGTTCCTTCAACCCTCATTGGTTTCGAAGTTCACTTACGCTTCTGCAGATATAAAACTATTCTCAGACAACCAACAGAGCACGCACTGAATAAACTCACAATTCTACTTCTGACAAAGCAAACAAACACTGAAAATATGTTTTAAGATCCGAGTTCTCGTGTTGGTGTGGCTTTCTGGGTTGTGACGCCGTGCAGACTTCTACGTGCCAACCAAGGTTTCGGAGAAACATATGGCCTACATATATGACTACCCTAAGATGGAAGCGATATGAACCTCCTAAATGTTGGCAACCACCTCCAAGACATCACCTCGTCACAACCCAGCAGACTAAAAGGGACAATTGAGATATTACACTTCAAATACATTATTTACGGGCCCTTCTATTCCATTGAGTATGCAGCATAGTGAAAAAACAAAGTAAATAAAAGCAACCCATACTCATATTAAGATCAGACACGACAGATGAAATACAAAAGTATATTTATAAACATATTCATATAGGCCTATTTAACTCATACACAGTGTAAACGACCCAACAAACTTTTCATTAACCTTTTAAAACCCAATGGTAACTTTCTGTACCACTTGCGTTAACATTTAATAAAAATGTTTTTTACCCACTGTGTATTTATGCGTTTCGTACGATAGTGAGAAACAACCGATTATTTTCTTAAACAGCGTTAACTAGTTGATCTGTGTAACTGTGAAGTGTTGCGTTTTTTTTTCGTTTTTTTGCGGTACGAACTAAATGTTTAAATACTAATAAGAGCTTCGGCTTAAAAGGTAGACGATTTAACGTTTGTTTACACTTTTCACGGGTTGGTATGCTATAAAAGATTCGGCTTCATTCCTTCGAGAGTGCACTTTTTGATTAGGAGCAAACGGATCTCACCCGGGCGATATTTTTCTTCTTTAAATCCTCCTCCTGACAATTCTCGTCTTACGTAAACGATTATTCGCTGTCAAACAAATGTACACAGCATTCCAATAGCATAGCCTAGCGGTGAGCTACAAATGACAGACATGTTGCATAACAGTTATTACTATCATTGACTAACTCCATGGAGAAGAGATATTTTTGAGAAGACGAGTCGCTCAGTTAGTCAACTAATTCCCAATCTCTTGCGGAAACCAAAGGCTCATTACCGTGTTCACAAAAGCCCTCCAACGTCCCCCTATCCTGAGCTAGATGAATCCAATCCATACCCTGAATCAGTAACTGACGAAGATATATTTATCCACAGCCGATTATAAATTAATATTAAATGTGCTATTCTTGTATTAATCATCGCCCTGATGATGGAGGCAACAAGAAACTTTGAAACATCAGTAAATTCTACCAGACTATACGGACCAACAACCCATAAGACGGCTGTGAGAACCTGAAACGTTACATAACTCCGCGTTTAAAGCCCAGCGCTGTACTGTGCTAGTTAGTGACTCCTGTTTCCACCAGTCATTACAGCAGAAGCGTATGTATGAACTTGAATGTGCAAGACACAATCGGCACGCCTCCTACAGACGGCCCGTTACATAGACAACACACAGCTTTATTTGTATCACTACTTAGAGGACAAGTCATGCCTCAGTTCAGGTATGCGCTGGTACTGGAAATACTGATGCTGTAATGAAACGAAACACCCAACAAAGTGACGGACAAAATAAATTAATTTTCCTGATTAAAACTTGTACTTCACCTCTGCTACATATTACTACATAAAATACTATTTAATTGCGACATATATGGAGTGGATCCCATCTTGTGCCAGTTCAATACAGTTCGTATTTTCAAAGCACAACTATCTAAGCTCTATTTCGACATTATCATTTTCATGAAGTTTTCCAAACAAAAATGTGTATGCATTTCTTGTGTGCTACTACATGTCCCGCTCGTTGGGTAATCCATTTAAAGATGCTGTTACTTTAATATTCCACGGAGCCGAGTGTTTCCTCAGAAGCCAACAGTCGCTCATAGACTCAACAAATTCCTAACATTTTATGTAACCCAAAGGTTCACAAGAGCCCGCTGATCCCAGTTCTGAACCAGATAAATCCAGTCCATACCACTACTAACAAAACCTGGTATCATCAGGCCAGATAAATCAGAGTTGAAAGTTTTGCACGAAAAAACTGATTTTGGATAAATACGAAGAGAAAGAGTGGAACGCATTAACTGCTTTCAGAACAGGGTCTATTGGCGAGGTTTTGTGGATAAGAAGTTTAACATCAGATGCTATAAAATAAGGGGATTTATTAGTCGACTGAGAAACTATCAGCTGTTCAGACGAACACAACAGCATCGACCTAGCTGGTTATAAAAAAAATTTCTTACTGTATAATTCTGTGGCGTACTCTGAATACCAGACATGTCCATTTAATACGCAGTAAGTCAACATTTGCTGACAACGAAGCTATTCCAGACACAATAGTCATTATTTGCTGCTTTGGAGTTTGTTTCAGACTCCGCGAGACTAACGTAGTACAACCACAGCAAGCACTGCGTTGTAAGAATCAGCAGTGAGCCTCGGTTGGGGGGGGGGAGTTATTTTAGCAACAGAACTTTTATTATGGCCACTAGAAGTTGCAATTCTGTAGTGAAATAAAACGACTTGATAAAATTACGACCTCTGTCTGGAACCAGAGGCGGTCCGACAGCCCTTTCATTCCGAGGGCCATTATCTCATATATTGGATACGCCACAAGAAATCCAATTAACGTGGCTCTGCAATACAGTAAACTGGGACTGAGTCTTGTAAAACTTACTCAGTTCTGCTTTAATAACATGTGACAAAATATTGAAACAATCTGTTGGGAATAGCATGCAACATAACAGTAATGGTTCTTAACGTATGAAGTAGCATATAAAAATAAGCAAAGAAACAAACTGTTAACACTATAAATGACACTAGTGGCAAACGCGTTTCGACCTCAAGAGGTCATCATCAGTGGCAAAGGGGGAATTAATTCATATGATAAACTGTTTGTTTGCTTGCTTACTTTTTATATTCTAATACACTACACGGTATGCAAAGTTTTAAGAGTATGAGGTAGCATTTCTCTTCGTCAACATCAACCAGAAAAGGTCAAGACACTGACTTCGAATCTCTCGGTGGGTAGAATAAATCGAAAAGTACGGATGTGACGAGAACATGTTGGTTCATTCTTTACAGAGTAAAAGATTTAAGGCCAGAGAAAAGATGGTAAAGTTGCGTCATATTGTGATATAATAAGTATATATTAAATCTTGTCCGTCTAATCACAATAAATTCTTATTAAATATTAAAATATTACAATAATTAACATAATTAACCATCATGGTCTAATGTAAATAGAATATTTCGATAAAGAACATCATTTAATATTTTAAATGTTAATTATTGTAATATTTAATAAGAATTTATTGTGATTAGACGGACAAGATTTAATATAGGCCAGAGAAAAGTTGATGCAGTATGAACAGGGAATGGGGGATAGGATTCCTATGAGGATCGTGTTATTTAAACCGAGAGAGAGAAACAGTAGAAGACGAGAAGCCGGAACGGTTCACAGATTTACTTCATGAAGCAGAGAAGTAAAAAAAGACGGACAAAGAGACAATAAACGGAGGAAGGAGCGATGAGAAAAACAATAAGATGAAAGGGGTAGAGGAGAAATAAGAGATGATGACTACGAATAAGAGGTAAAAGAGTAAGGTGGGAGAGAAGGACAAATAGAATTAAAAGGTAAAGAAGAGGTATGATGAAAAGAAAAACAAAGAAGCAGAAGAAGGAAAGAAAGGAAAGAAAACTGAAGGGAGGAAAAGAAGGACAAATAAATGAAGTCATAAAAGAAAGAATAAAATAAAAGGTACGAATAGAACAATGATTGACTCATTAAACAACAATATCTTCTGTAAAAATTGTGAAGAAAATGAAGCTGTATAAAGTCGTTCCGTACTTTTACGCCTTATTCCAAAACCGATCATTGTACCCAATCGCATGAATAAATTTATGCCGGAGCCTAGTTATCGGTCGATATAGTTTCAAAACAAGGTTGTAGCCAAATCAGGATAGGTTGGGGTTAGGTTAGCATGAAATTGACTGGACAATTAGCTAAATGAGCAGAAAAGCGGACTACACGAATTGTAATAGGTTTTTTGAACGATCATGAGTCAGTCATGCTCCCATTGGACGCCATGAAACATACGTAGCTGGGAGAACGTCGATAAACTAATGAATTAAACTAAAGTCTGGAATTACGACTACACTTGAGGTCGATTCACAGCACACACACAGCGTCTCCGTTTCGACCCTGATCCTGGAGAAACCGCGACGGAACGAAGCGATGACGTGTTATTGACGAAACGTAGTGCCGACAGCGCCATCTGTACAGACAGCAGAAATTGCTGACAAGTCGAAACGAGACGAGACGAAACGTTACGTAGTCTGTACTTGAATCGTCCTTTATCCTTTTGAACCCAGTCACAAAATCACATGGGCCAACAATTGTTTTAAATTAGGTCAGGAATTCGTTATGTATAAAAATATACAGTGGATTCCGGTTAATTGGAACACATCGGGACTTGAAAACTTTGTTCCAATTAAGCGGCTGCCCCAATTATGTGTACTTCCACGTAAAGAGTTAAAAAGGTTTGTTCTTTAAAATTTGTCCCAATTAAGCGGAGTCCACTGTATGGGCATTTTTCAAGAGGCAGAGCCACTAGAACACTGACAGCGTGGATTCGAATCCTACTCGAGGCACGGCAATTTATTATTGTCGCTGCAATACAAAAGACGCAGGAACCAAACTTCATGTTTCCGAGTAAATTTTAATATGTTCATGAGTATTAGAATATAATTCTTCGTTACAAGTATAATTTTACACGTGCATAAACACGCGTTCGCCATAATTTTATCTTAGCATATGGGAAAAATTGCCTTTGCGTAATCGGAGTGAATTTCACCTGCCGCTTCAGATTTTGACGTCATCACGAAGGATTCCCCACGCAGATGTGCGGTTGACTGAGGATTCCATATAACCATGGTAACCAAGACCATCTGGGTATCGCAAACCAGACACTTCTGCAGGCAGAAACGGAGACAGGTCTCAATGTAAGAGCCCGTTACTGTTGCCCGACTTCCAATATTGCGCTGTGTCCACACATTTTAGTAATCATTCTCAGAATCACATATCATGAAAATCCATTACATACGATCAGACAGAACAGAATGTGCCCCAAGATTACAAACACAAATTTTGACACACCCTACAATATCAAGTTTCTGTAAGAACTGGGAGGCTGGATACAGCCAACACAAGATTATACCACTTGCATTTGCTTCTAACAACCCGCATCTGAAAGGCAGAATGCATAACAATAAGAGTATCAAAACGTAAGTCTTCTAACGAGAATATTTCAACGCACAGAAGTCCTCTAGAGAGAGGATACTACGAAGATATTCTCTACAGAGAGAACGATTCTACAGGAATATATCCTCTAAATGAGAATCTTTCCAAATGTATAAATCCCTTAATGAGAATCTAAGTCTTCTAACGAGAATATTTCAACGCACAGAAGTCCTCTAGAGAGAGGATACTACGAAGATATTCTCTACAGAGAGAACGATTCTACAGGAATATATCCTCTAAAGGAGAATCTTTCCAAATGTATAAATCCCTTAATGACAATCTTTCGTCACAGGAGTCCTTCGTAAGAATCGCTCGAGACGTAAGCATCTAATAACGACAGAATCAACGAGGAACTCTTTCGATAAGAAAATATTTCGATTTGTATACATTACCCAATGAGACGATATTTCCCCTCGAATCCTCTCAAGAACGCAATTTATCGAAATGGACATATATATCATCCGACGAGAAAATGTTTCAGCACACAGGAATCCTATGATAATGCCATTTCATTTAGGTATTGTAAAGAAAACACAGTCCTTAACCATTACAAAGATCAGCTAGTTTATTAAGTTTATTCTCTTTTAGGAAATAATCCCTGTTTACACTAAGAACCGTAAAGACACCGATAAATAAAAAAACGCAGAGTTATAAATCGTTAAAGCAGATGGAACGTATAGCATCCACTGAGCTTTAAAGAGCCAAAGTTCTATTCATGCTGTAAACTATCCAGGCCAGCAACGATAAATATTACTAAACACACGCGGCTGGGAGTTGAGCACCACATTGGTAACAGACAGAGTGCGGTTGCACCAACATCGGCCTGGAGGAACACAGAAGAATGCAAATATTTCATTCAAGATAACACGGTTCTGGTCCGAGAAATCTAATCCGGAGCCAACCGACTACAAATCAGGACTGTCAAACCACTCGAAACCTATGTTTGATAACAGGTTTGTTATTCTTTACTCCTCCTGATAACACCATTTTATAATAAAGCTTATACTTGCCCATTATTATTATTATTATTATTACTTAACTGTTTACGCTATTTCCTGTGAGTGCATTATTATTTAGTGTAGAATGTTTGTATTGTTGTTAGTACTTGGCTGTTGTCAAGCACTTTATTGAATTGAATTGAATATTATTATGAGCCGGGATAGCTCAGTCAGTATAGTGACTAGCTACGGGCTGGACGACTGGGATTCGATCTGCGACGGGGGCAGAGGACTTTTTCCTCTAGCCTCTGCGTCCAGACCGGCTCTGGGGCCCACCCAGCCTCCTCTATAATGGGTACCAGGGGGTAAAGCCGGCCGGGGCGTGATGCTGACCACTCACCCCATCTAGTGCCGAGGTCAAGAAAGAGAGGAGCTATACCTCCGCTCATCCCAAGCGCCTACATGGCGTATAGCGGGACAAACTTTACTTTATTGAATATTATTACCTGTGTCTGCCTGTAAAAGGCTATTTGTGCCGTTGGCATATACGTTAATAAAGGAATTAAATATTGGAATTAGATTCAATAATATGCCAATTATTACGTTTATTCATGTTTATTCACGTATGTTTGTGTTCTTCTTGTATTAACTTTATTCTTTTGTTCTGACTCTGTAATTGGCTCCAGCTGTAGAGTTACCACGTTAAAATAAAGAATTGAATTGAATTAGTATTATTATTTGATTCATAATCTTTATTGTTGTTCATAAAACAAACTAATAACCACGAAAGTGATAGTTCTCAACACCTTCAGGCCATATTCAATTTTTCTCATCAATTCGAGAGCCGTATGGTTATATATAAGAACAGCTCATTAAAATATCTTGGAAAATAAGTTCACAAGTACACAATTTTCTGTAACAAAATATGTGAATTGGTTACTTGTATTGATTACTACATTTTTCTGTAATTGTGTCTGTATTTCACAGAGTGGCATAATATTACAAAAACTCACGCGAGCCTGACAAAAACACATCGACAGGCCGCAGGTTGAATCACCTAACACTGACTATACACATAGCTTAATTTAAGGTTCATTTAAATATACTAGACCTAAAACTATTATAACTTCACCAATTCAATACATCTGTCAATTAATTTAGGCTTTAGCTGAAGTAACCAGCCACAATACAAATCACTCTAATTTAATCAACACAATTAGCCACTGTATGGCAAGTGGCAGGTTAATGGAACACACAGCTCGATCGAAAAATGCTGGCTTTTTACAGAAGAAACCCGGGTTCTAAACTAGGTGACTTCAAGTTTGCTTACAATAAGGATGAAGTGACACTAAGACCAGCATTTTTTTAGAATCTTCGAATTTTTCCTGCTACGATTCCACCATTACTCCTAAATCATTCACCACCGTCACCTGTGGTGTAGGACAGTCGCAACCAAGCAGCACATTACCATACCCTAGGTCCTGATTAGGGACTTCTTATCTGACCCGACACCTGAATTCACACTTTTATGAAGTTAACTAGTCGATATTTCAGCAAAGAGAAGGGTACAGTATTTGAGGCATTCGTTGTTCCTGTCAATAGAACTAAAACACGCCTATCTTGAACCGTGTCCCTCATTCATTTGTAATTTAGTAGGTTCACTTTAAGAATTTGGTATAGACATTATGTCGAAGGTCAGTTCCCCGCTAATTGAAGTGCCGGTTGGTCGTATCGGCTCGTAACAGTCTCCTCTGTACCACTGCAAACAATTGAAGTACCAATCCCAAAAGTAAAACACTTTAGTAAATGCACTGTACTAGTTTCTAATTAGACTCACCTAACGTCTGGACGACCTTCAAATCAGCTGATGATGGTTGTTAGTCTTCGTGGATGTAAATACGAATTAAATTCATAATGTTCTGAAATAATACGACACTTCGAAAACCAAAAATTTCAACCCACACTTAAAACTGTTTAAATCCCTAAAGTAATAAAAAATATTCTAAACAGACTGCCTTAAATTGTTTCGTGCAATGTTTTCCTTAATTTGTTTTTAAAAGAATAGCACATGTATCTCAAACGTAATTAATCATTGCCGAATTTCACTTTACAGTATTTGTTCTCATTACTGCCACATGTAATAAGCACAGTATTACAATTTCTTCGTACTTTTCATGAATCTTCTCTTTTTACTTCAGCGATCCCGCATGAGAAAGTTAACAACAAATAAAATTAGTACACATGGAACGACCATACTATAATTGTGTGTCACTGCAGAAAGTGACCGGTTTGATTCCTCCGGCACACATACACGCACAACCTAACCACAAACCAAGATGTGTAACACTGAGAGAAACGACGAATGGAGCTAGCCAACCTGACAGACGGGCAGATAGACAGACAGACACGCCGACGATCGTCATACTTTCGATCGGTGGGGAGATACAGCAACGCGTTAAGGGACCTCCTTCAAAGAGAGAAAGAGATATACGATATATAGTATAAAACAAGTTTAGGAAAAGGATCAACAGGTAGCGCTCGCATCGCATTACTTCAGAGCTGCTAACTTTAAAGCAGAATAACTACAACATTAACATGACTTGTGTTGAGCAATTTGAAAATAACTAACGTTATTATGCAGGCTCTTTCTTAAAACATTTAGTTACAAAAGCGGAAAAGAAATTATCTACTTCAATCAAACCCGAAGATTCATACTTTGAGCCAGCCGAATCCAGTCCGCAACCTCACACACTAGTTCCCCTGTATTTGTAATAATACTACATCTACTGATGGATTTATCAAATTACTTCTTCCAATAAGGTGTTCCGGCTGCACCACAAAAAATGCATTGCAGATTATATATTTCCTAGTACCACTTATAATATCAAAAATGTTTGAAACAAAAGTTACAGATTTTAGTTTTAGGGCTGTTTTATGCCGTGTAAAAATGTTCGGTATACGATTGACAGTTTCATGATTCGAAAGAAAGAAATTAATACACAAAGTTATGTTTCAGGAGTATGTAAAGAAGGGCTGAAAAAGACCTACATCAAAATCAAGTACAATAACATTAATGCAGTATCCCAGTACCAAATTTCACCTAAATCCATTAAGTAGTTTCGGAGATAACACACAATAAACCAGTAATGAAATCTGTTTGCCTTGAGTTGCGTATGTTTCAAAAGATATTGCATAATTCCCAGCTTAATTGCGAAATAAGCCTGTCCAGGGTCACACGTCCCACCCATCACGAGCCGTTCGCTAATCTTTGGACTATTCACTTCCACTGCACGATCCCCTTAAGACGATACAAACAGATGACAGAAAAGAGAACGCTGTTCTGAACTCCTAAAAGTGAGATTCAGGATCAAAGGTGAAGGCGAAAAGATCCTTATATAAGTGATTATGGTAGCTTCTACCTCTCGAGTCACACACAATTCGCGTTAAAGTGGCCACACGTTCTGCTTGCCCTCCCTCCCACACCTCACTCCTGGGCGCCTAATGGCAGTGCTAATGCTGGAAAAGATGCGACTGCGGGAAAATCCACAGATGTAGTAAACTTTGTCTCCATGATTTATACATATAGAAGGCTGTGCCACGGCACAGGCGGTCTTTCGCAGGTTTCTCACAGCGTAGGTCCGAGGTCGCTCCCGGAACCAACCACGTGGTAACTGTGGTAGACTAAGTACAGCTAGATGGACGACACGGCTGCATAGTCTCGCCCCATCGTATTAATAAAAACAACGTATTTCATTAAAAACAACACATACTTGTTTACCTTCGTATCCAACCATCAACTTGCATCTGTCTCTCTTTCTTTCAATGTAGTTTCGTTAGTTTGTTCCTTTTACAGGATTCTTCAGCAGTAGTTAAAATTCATTAGGGTTAGGCCATGAAAAAAACCCAAATTCGGGGCGGTCGGCAAATTATGACGACAAATGAGATGACAAGCGGCGATAAAAACTCACGCATCCATGTCCCATGCTCCAACCGGGGTTCGAATCCGTTGTCCCACTGCTTCTGGACGCCCAAAGAATGTCGCAACAAATGCGACCAGCTCACTCACTGCCTGTTTACCTGAATAGTATACTCGATTCATTTTGGCAACCAGTTGTTTTACGATCAGCAGTGACGTAATCAGGTTTGGGACATGTCTGACGTAAGACAGAAGTCGCTTAAAATTGTTGAATTTGAAGTTCTGTCCTGCACGACCGATGAGAACCTGATGTGAACCCCAAATCTCTCTATGGGACGCGTCTGGGCAATCAAAGTGTCAAATTTTTAAGAGGCGAAACGTAATTCATGACGTCTTTTCAGACAACCTAGCATTCCCACACAATCAGTACGACGAACAATACATTTTAATGACTCTTAGCTCAGCTTTATGCTATGATCATGCCCGGGTGTCCGTGTGTGTGTACCCCTAGTAAATTTTTAATCAGGTGACAGAATCTCTTGAAAATCTCCAAGATAATCACGCCACATGAGACCGCCATGCTTAAACACATACTAATTCCTTGACCTCCGTAATTCAACATCGCAGTTGTACGGAACTTTCAGCTGGACACGACACTAGCGCCACTAAGTACAGGGTCCTTGAATGTTGTGTCGTAATACTTCTTCTTCTTCTTTCTCTTTATCCTCTTTTACCCGTAGGTGTCGAGGTTTATTTAATCATTTTCTTGATCTGTTTGGACAATGGCACGACTCCTTGGATGAGTGATCAGCCCGACGCAAGGCCTCTACCTATACAAACACAGAAAGACGCGGAGAATCATCCATACCTTAAGTGGGACTCGAACCCCAGGTCCCAGCGGCCAGGCGCACGAGGTCCATGCCTCAGACCGCGTGGCCAGTGTCGTAATACATGTTACAAAAACATGCAGATTTTGTTTGGGTAATTTTTGTAAATGTACGAGTAAAATAAGAACATGAAACCTAAATTTGGCTTCTGATTTAAATAACTAATTGACGAGATTTACGTTTCTCATGGCGGTCAAGATGACGATGCTGCTGTTGTTCTGGGTTGTGACGCCGTGTGGATTTTCAAGTTCAGCCTAAAAAAACTTATGATTATTCTCAGCTTGACATACAACTACAGACTGAAACCTTGAAAGGAAAGTAGACGACAAAACCTCCTCACAGAACTTCTTGTTTAAATGTAATGTATTCAACGAATTTTGCAGTCACTATATTCTACGTTTCTCTCTTTTTCTGAAATTATTCTACTTTGTGTGTTCATAAAAGTGCGACAAATTTGAATTTTAAAATATCGTTCATTTAAATGTGACTGTTACTGTCCCCAACGCAGAGCAGGTTAATTTATAACGAATTTGAAACTTTATAAGGGATATTTATCCTCCAATGACTTTGAAACAAAGATAAAAGTTTTTTGCGCATTGCATATCCAAGGAGACTCAGAATGAGGGGCGACAGTTAGGCGACACATACAGAAACAGATCGAATCACGTAACTTTCCAGCAACCAAAATGTCAACTATATTTAATGTCCCCGACTGATTGATTCTTGGATGATTTGATGACGCTGATTCATCTGTAAATATTACTGTCATATAGCGTGGGAGAAAATTATAATTAAGTTTGAGCACGTAAGGATATGGAAGGAGATTATTTCTATTTTAATTTACTATGCCGACATCCGCTTGAAAATAGTAAGGATAAACCACAAAATCTGTACGTATTCAGTATATATAGTATGCCACATGGCACAGATTCGAACCGGATACCTTCAGAATACAACTTCACAGCGTTGCCGCCGCATTAACCAGCTCGGATTGTAATCGGGAGATCTAGGGTTTATTCACAGAGTATTACCATTTTACCGCTGGGGAGACCTAGACGTAGACGGGAGGATAATCTCAAGCGGGATCCATGGGAGATAGGAGTTGAAGAAGACTGGATTTTGTTGGCCCAGGACAGGGGCCGGTGGAGGGATTTGGTTAGTTCGGTGACGAACCTTCGAGTTCCCTAAGCCATCTAGTTTGATAGTTAGTATTACTATTTTGTGGGTGGCAACACAGCGCATTCGGTGGAACGTTGGTTACCACTCACAAGATTACACAGAATCAGAAGCCAGAACACAAAAATGCAGAGCTTCACCGCCTTGAAACCCTCAGATTTCATATCGCCAATTCATGCTCAG
>NW_019060164.1:630257-648167 GCF_000696155.1 Zootermopsis nevadensis | reverse complement strand
AGCCGGCACATTTTTTCCGACAGGCAGTCTCGTGCAACATCACTTGTCTCTCCACCCACGCCACAGACCTTATGCAACAATTGGTTCTCTTACGCGTTTCTTCAGTTTCTTTCTTTCCTTTGTACTTGTTGCTTTCAGAGATGAAAAGTGCATTGTAGCACTGTGCACACTAATGCACAATATTCATTTTCGGAAGTTAACACGGGGAGGGGTGCGCAATGCTGAAGGTTCACCTGGGGTGCCAAACACCCTTGAAACGGTCCTTCATGTACTGAACCCTCAGTAACACAGACACAAAACGGTTATCATTTTCAAACTACAACTGCTCTCCCTACAGTTTCTGATAAACAAATCAGTAGAAAAAAAGAGTAAAACGTATTTTCATACACTTTCAGTGATACTAGTAGTGATAATAGTAGAAAGGGCGCAAATCTGACTGAAATTCACTATAGTTTCTTTCTCGGATAAGATCAGTAGGTAACAGCACATGAATAAATATTATCTCACGTAGAAACCATTTCTGTGATCTACTGCTACGCTTTGGAGGAACTGGATTCAACTAGTTCAGGGCTCTTGTGTACACGGTAATGAACCTTTGAGTACCATAAAAGAAGGGTTAATTTATTGGTCAGCTAAGCGATTATCAGCTTATAAAGGACTATTACAAATACAAGGCACGCGTCTTCTAGTTCTGTAATTTGCTTTGGAGGTAAAGGCTTTTCAAATTAAGAGATGACTTAGTGACTTTTCACTGCAAAGCTAAGACGCAGTTGGCAGACGGCGTACCAGAGCGTCTCTGAACATTAAACATAATTAGACATATGTATAACAAAGCGTGTAACCTTGGAAAGTAGCTGAAACATGACACAAGCACCTGGCTACCAAAATAAAAAAAATGAAACCCCTTTTTTGTTACAGTGTCGGACACTTAATCCTAAGGTTGATATTTATTCAGCTTCTCAAGAAATTACACATTATAAAACCGGAATTTTCATCACCGTGTTTACACAATTAAACTACTTCTCAGCGATCCACTTCAATATTATCTTTCAATCTAATTACATATTAAAAATAATATATTTTCGGCGACGCTTTTAACCAAAATATTGTGTTCTTATTTTCCTTATGTGTCCCACCCATCTCGTCCTTGATTTAATCTTCCTAGCAATATGAGACAAGATTGGATTAGAAAATTCCTTGTTTGAAACTGTAGACGGACGGACAGAGAGTCATGCTTTTGAGGTTTGATACTGACGTTAAAAAATCATATAACTCAAAAGTGTTTTTAATTTCTTTCACGTGATATTAATAAAAACGATAATTAAATAAAACTCTCTCCAAAAGAAACTACTTGCGAGAGATGACGTGGATGGAGGCATAATAACGGACGGATGTAGAGACGCGAACTCCATGAACTGTCGCAAGAAGGCGCTAGCGGTAAGATATCTGTTGCACTGTGATGGAATTTGACGTTCCGCAAACTCATTTTGCCATCTGAACACCAACTGCTGAAGAGGACCTGGCATCTTGGGGTTGATTACTGATTACTCAGTTGAAACACAATTATTGTCTTCAGAAATCGAATCCGAGAAACGGTAGTCTAATTTGAGTGGTCAGCCTTTCAGCTAGCCCCATCTTGCCTGCAGCTGTGACCCCTGGGATATGGGTAGAGCCTATTTGAATGGAGTACTTAATCGCATTTCACCTTCGCTCCCTTATTGTTGCCAGTGGCCTGGCCGTTTGTTATAGCAAACAAAACAGCCAAGTAGAAATGGGAGGCACAATAAGGCAGTACTGGACAACTCCGGATCAGAGTGGTACACATTGTTTGCATATTTCTCTCCCTGTATTTCTTTCTTCCTCTCTCCCTCCTCCAATTTTCAGTTCATTTCTTCCTTTAATGTTGCCCTGCCTGTTTTCTTGTTTCTCGTTGTTATTCTTTTACTCCGGACAGAACACAACTCGCAATTCCTTTTGGTTTCGTGCGGTCTACGAGGTGTTTCTTTCCTTCTCTCTTTCTTTCTTTTTCTGTTTGTATTTTACTTCATGCATGTGTCTCTTTCTTTGCTCCTTTTGTTCTTACTTCCTTCGTATTTCCTTATTTTTCACGCCATCGACAAGTCGGAATTGGCAGTTTGATAATTCTCGAGATTTCTCCAGAAATCAGTTTCTTATGATCTGAAACCTAGTTTGGTACCTCATTATGCCAATGTAGTACCCAAAAGCTGGATGAAGTCAAGTCTGGACTTGTTGGCTCAACATTGTGAACCACAATCAAGCTTTTAAGTTGCCTTCTGCTGCATTTTCTGCATTAAAGACATTCTCCGCCATTTCCTGTTCCACGTGTCTGTACAGTGCTTCAGAATGGCCATGAGCAGGTGTGACCCACATCAGGCAAACCTGTTTTCTTCTGGAGCCATGAAAGCGGACACGACCCATAGTCACTTTTGCTTATTTTAAAACTTCATCGTGCAGGGTACTTCTGTAACATCTGATATCACTGTGCTGAATAAAGACCGTCATTATACTCCTGCTTCTGCCAGTTGAGTCCAATATACTGTTCGTCGTCTGTTCTGTGCATTTAATTTAACATTTCGGTTTTTAAAAAAGGAGAAAAGGTAAATTTCCTTCGCTGAACGACAGTAAACATGTCCTCAATTTTATAATTAACACTTTGAATCCAGAACCAATCTTAAATTACAATTAAATATTCAAAACCTCGCCTCAAAGAAAACACAACCCATAACCACTACAAAGATCAATTGGTTCATATTGCAAGACAAAGGATGTTAAGACCACAGATAATACCAAGGAACATGGGGGAAAAGTAGCATACAGAATTCTGGTGGGGAAATTTTATAGAAAGTGACAACTTGACAGAGCGAAATGTCACACGCAAATGGGAGAAGAAAAAAACAAATTTAAATGGAAATTAGTGAATCGGAATGTAGGGACTGAATTGTTTTCCACTGGATCAAGACTATTGAAACTGTCACATGGTGAGTGTTACGGCTGTGACAACGCTTCGCGTTGCACATCAACAGTAATTTCTTTAGCACGTCAACAGCTATCGAATGTGTATCAGCGAGTAAGTCTGTTTGGCCAGTTTACCTAGACTGCGGGTGGCTACTAATAGACATACGGACAAAGAGACAATACAGACAGAGAAACAGACGGACAGATGAACGAACAAACGAAGAGAGAAACAGACAGACAGGCAAACAAATGTTTAAAGATAGATAATTAGACCACACATATATAGACAGATTCATAGAACTGGGCAAACACGGGATGTTCAGTTACTTGTCTCTTGGCTGGCTAGTAACGTGAATTGTTAGATGGTACATATACTATGCAACCCTGAAAATGGAGAAAGTATGTTTCTCCGAAACGTTGGCATTTACCTACGAGACCACACGGCGTCAGAAGGCAGAACATCATCTTCAAGTAGCTATGCTCAAGACGCGTCAACAGACCGGCTAACACATTTCCCCCTCCTGTATTTCACTGGCCACAACAACCACAAAGAACAAATGATGTAACCTCTGCGCTATAAATGTGTCACCAACGTAATAAATACGAGATGTTATACGAATTAAAATAAACGTAAACAGATTCCACGAGGTAACTTCCATATGCGATATCCATTATTCACGCAGCGAAATGTATTTGGCAGACATGAAATATTGTTTCCGTTTAAGACTTGCAGATACGGAATGCGATATGGAATCTACACCGGCGTCACTGAACTATTCCAAGACCACGTGACAAACGAATGTCAGACGGGACACAGCTACTGCTGCCTTGCAACCAGTGGCGCGGTAATGGGGTAATTTATTGTTGTATGGCAGCCTGTGTTGCTCTTGGTGGCAGGGCGGCACTACAACGCCTACACAATGATCAAAAGAGTGTGAATCCCACTGGAAGCATGGATGTCTGTCTTGTTCTGCGAAGGCAGAGGTCTTACGACGGTCTGACCCTCTGCTGAAGAAGTCATGCTACTTGTACGAAAAAGGATTTATAAAAACCGAGGTTCGCATTGAGCTGTATCATCAATGAGATGAACAGGCAGTACAAGACTTCCCTATAATCCAATCCCCCAACGGAGACCAAACGAGTTCTTATCTTCCACTGAAGGAGTCTGCCACTGGTCCTCATGATTCAGAAAACAATATGACGAGGAGTCGAAGTGGAAGCAGAGACAGGGAACAGCGAATCTTTGCGATACGCCAACACTCCAGTTCAGGCAAAGAGCATTATTGATTTGGCGTCCACGAGGAAAGGTGGAGTCGGGTGACATGATTGATGCATTATGAGATGTTACTATCCTCTTTGTCGGAAAACCAACAGAAACAAAAACTGCAAAACTCCAGTTCACTGTCCCGTGAAGTAAAGTAAATCTGTCCCGCCATGTGCCATGTAGGCTCTTGGAGGGAGAGGTGATATAGCTCTTATTCATTCTTAGCCTCGGCACTAGATGGGGGTGAGCGGTCAGGGAAAAGACCCCGGTGTACCCATTCGATAGGAGACTGGGTGGGGCCCCAGAGCCGACCTAGACGTTGTCAGTCAACAGCCAGTCACTACTGACTGAGCTAACCCGTACCTGTTAATTTATAATTTACATAATGGAGAACATGGAGAATAATACATATGGAGGCGATGTCAAGAGAGCTGTTATGAAACGTGTTTGCTTACATTTCAGTCTTACCAATATGACACACATGGCGTTTTGACAATATGAAATTGTCCGGCTGGTCCCTACGTCTCAAACCAATTCATCGTCCGGGTTATGCATGTTGCAAGGACCTATGAAACGTCGGTAAACTTCTACGTGACTACACGGCGCAACAACCCAGAAGACAGCCACCTTCCATTACTGTCTATCGAAATCAGCCATTCATGGGATATTTTCCACTGTTTTTGCTTAATACCCAAGTATTCATCAGTAAGACATCCCAGTTTTTGATTTGACGTTCTTCATTAGGCTGAAGAATTACGTAAACCGATAGGTATGGACTTTCTGATACCAGAAAATGTTTCAACATATAAGCATCACAGCATTACAAAATATGAACGCGGGCCGTATAAATCACATCACACCACCAAATGTGACCCTGCTCTATACGGTCTACGCAAAGGATCTACATATGAAATGACGAATCGTATTTTGAAGAATTCTATAGTTTAAACCAGCGGTTTCAACCTGGGGTACGCGTACCCCCGGGGGTACGCGAAGACATCTTAGGGGGTACGTAAAATTTAAAAAAAATTATTTTATGATAAACACTGAATAATCAGTAGTGTAATTTATTTTAGATGTAGATTACATACTATGTACTACTTGAATTATGCATCAACAACTTTGGGGGTACAAAGTTGAAGAGAAATTATATCTGGGGGTATTATTATTAAGTGTTCTGTCTTACGACAGGTCCATTGCTCTGCCCAAACAGAGCTCTCCAGTTGTCCCTATTCTCGGCTTCTCGCTTTAATTCCTGGATCTGGGGGTACGCGAACAAAAAAGGTTGAATACCACTGGTTTAAACCAACATTATTTTTAGTGCTTTATAAGAAAATGCAGAATAGTTACAGGTGATAGAAACGAGACTTTCGGCTGGCGGCCATTATTGGTGGTCTATAAATTACACACTAGAGGCGATCAAGGGCAACTTCAAGGTGTCTGTTGGGCTTCCTCTGACGCACGTACTGGCTCTGTGGAAGGCTTCGGGGGCTTATGCAATTGACGCGTAATTTATCCTTAATAACAATACACCGTTTGCGAAAAAGGCCACAGGCAATATCACACTGCAGAGGGGAATTTACGAATTCAACTCCTGGCTCCACAGAATGTCTAAAAATACATTAAAAGAAGCATTATGGGAGTTGTCGTTTCAACCCTCCTGAAAAATATCTACCATAATTTTAACGTACATTTAAAGGTGAATTTTTTCCGAAATATATAAAGTAATATTAAAAGAAAACTGAAACATATTTAGATGGATGAGTGTGTAGGTTACAGATTAAAATCTTTGTCAAATGCCGAAAAACGTACTACAACGTTTGCATGCCTCACTGACCCACGGAGTTTTATTTACTGCAGACACAATCTGCTGTTACTATGCCAACAGAACAAAATATACACCACGCAGACAATGTTTTTCCTTCTACACGGCTAAATATTCATCATTTCGAAACATGAATGGAATAATCTTGTCGATGTAAGTTTCGTGTAATGTAAGGGGAATATTGGACCGATACTAGTAACGATTACATTCTTCTGACAGTCTTCAATGCAGACCCCAACAACAAATTTCGCCTACCTGTAATTAGGGAGATTAAACATGTGGACAGAACGACTATATCTTGCAATTCCACAGATCGGAATCCTGTAAACGGTGACAGCCGCCGCTCAGTTGATGAAGAAAATTCTACATTTTATGCAACCCAACACTCCATTACCATGTCCATACATCTCGCCACTGGACTCTATCCTAAGCCAGTTTAATCCGATCTACATAGTCATATCCTATTCCTATATACAAATCCCATTCCCATAAGACACATTTTAATATAATCCATCCATCTAAGCCTTAATTCAACAAAATCTCTCTTCCCTGGCTCTCCGACTAACAAGTCTAATTTTGTATGCATTCCTAACCTCCTTCGTTCGTGCTACACGCAATCTTCCTTAATTTGATCATCTTAATATCTACTGAAGAGTAAGAATTATAAAGGTCCTCGGTTAGGACACTAACAATCTTAAATGAAATAAATACGACTTTAATAAGGTGGATGTTCAGCATGGAAATTACTGTTAATAGGTTACCAAATAAATAAATAAATAATTTAAATCGCCTTTCTTCTCAACGTTTTGTGTCCAGCGGGTAGACGTCCTACACGTCGTACCAGATTCTATAAATGGTCTGCAGTCACCTAGCTGTGACCTTTCCATTGTGGAGCTGTTTCTATAGAAACCAGAACAAAAAATAACAAATAAAAGCAGAAGAGCGATATAATGATGGCAAGTCGTTGTAGTTACCATGGATACGGGTCCTGCAATGTGATGCAACAGCGACCGAACTCCTTATATGAACTTTTCCGTTGACCATCCTCCAGATTCTACTTGTACAGAAGGCTGCTGTTTGAAACTGAGTTCAAACGAGTGTATCACTTGGAACATCATATTAGGAGCGACGATATAAGTACATTAGAACAATAAATTTGGCGAACAAGCTTCAGGATTGCCAGGCTAATTAAGAAACCCGTGGAAGACGAGCATTTCCATCTCGAGTGTTTTCTAGAAGGGGACCGCAGTGGCCGCGCGGTCTGAGGCGTGGGCCTTGTGCCGCTTGGTCACTCGGACCGTGGGTTCGAATCCCACGCAAGCCATGGATGTTATGTCCGCGTCTTTCTGTGTTGTGCTGTCCTGTGTACAGGTAGAGGCCTTGCGACGGGCCGATCCCTCGTCCAAGGAGTCCTACCGAATGTCTATAGATCAAAGACAACGAAAAGTTGGGACCCGTAGTGCTCAGGCACTTGAAGAACGGGTCGTTCCCAGTATCAAGTATCCCAGAGTTTTCTGGAAACATCAATAACGAGACGGAAGGATAAATTTGGCAGTGACGTCAGTACTTCGAGAATAAATTATTATTATTATTATATGACTACAATTTAACATCTTGTTTTGTGTGAGCGTGAAACATGATCCCTCACGCTAATGAGAGAACACAGGCTACATTGAAGGTGTTAAGAACAGAGTGACAAAGTTGAGATCGGGCTCAGGGTGTTGAGAACTGGGTCCCGAGAAGAATACGTGAACCAAAAAGGGAAAAATAACAAACTTTTACAAATTACACATCAAAGAGCTTCATCATTTGTAACTCTTCAGCAAGGTGATCATACCCATCTTGCTGTTCTGGGTTCTAACGCCGTGTGGACCTGTAGGTATATACCGATGTTTAGGAAATACATAGGTCTACTGCCTCCACTTCCACGGCTCCTCTGAAGATGGAGACAGTATGTTTCTCCGAAACGTTGGTACCTACCTGCAACACCATACGGCGCCACAACCCAGCACAACATTGACACCTTCAATGTCACGAGAACCTTAAATCTATTAGGATTACAAAAATCTTAATAAATAAATGAGCAGAACATGCAGCACTCATGGCAGCGTCGAAAAGTTGCCACACTTTAATAACTGGTTACCGTAGTAAACCGACGTTTCGGGAACCAACTCTGTCCCCAACATCAGAGTACTGACATCAATTCTACGGTAACCAGTTGACGCGGCTGATTGCCCGAAAAGATTTTATTGATTGTACTCGCCGCGAAAGTCTCAAATCCTATATTACCACAATTTAGTTGAAACACCTAAATGAAAGAGATCCTCCGGGAAATTCATGATTAACTAGAGGATAATACTGAACTTTACCTTAGAACCAGTGTGGGAGGATGTGGACTGAATTTAACTGTCTCAGTACAGAGTCTAGTGACAAGCTCTTGTGAACCCGACAACGAACCCTCGGGTTTCATAAAAGACTGAGAATTTCTTGGCCGTTTGAGAGACTGTTGGCTTCTCAAAGATGATTCTGTTCCATGACATTAGACACATTTGTACATATTCGAATTAAAATAGCTATAATTGCAGACAGTGAAAATTATTTGGAGATTCAAGTATCTAAATATCGTGCCATCCTGAGCGATAAGTTGAAAAAATATGTACCGCTCAGTAAAGGTGCAAAGAATTTGATTGAATGTGATTTGGGTCATAAATAGACTGAACAATAGCGTGAAGTAGGAGTGCGCACATTTGTAAAAAAAATTCCTCGAGTTTCAACATTATTCAGTACAAGCATAGGGACAAGAATGTTTAGCTTCATGAAAGATAGGACCCGGCCCCTACCCAAGAAGACTGAGTTAACCCCACAGATGGTCCTGACGTTGAAGCGAAGAGAAAAATCCTGCCGTTTTGGAGTATCGAACTCAAGTCGTCCGAAAGCCATTGTACTAACTACGCTATCCCACTCAAACAACCTGTAACTTGCATAATGGAATACATTTCATTGAATATGCAGTATGAATGGGAGTGAAAGCTGCCTTTCTGAGAAAAGCAACATAATCTATGACATCCATCTGTTATTCCGTTTCATAGCACAACCTAACACCTGCATTCACTTACCTACACGCTTCACCCCATGTCTTCTTCCATGCTTAACTAACTAATGAGGTACGGGACAGAACACAATAGTTGCAAACAATCACTACTTTGCTCGATGGCACGCCTTGTTATCACGGATTTCCACTCTGAAATCTACTGATATACAAGTGACAGCTTGGAGTAACTATATTTTCCAAATGCATTCATTGGAATTTCAACTCTCTCACTGATCTTAAAGCTCATTAACAGCACATTCTTGTGAAATATAACTGCGTTACAGCAATTAACATTAAACTAACTAAACCATATCATTAGATCTTCGCCACTGAGTGTATAAATGACATCAAATCTTCCGCTTTCGGGAGTAAGCCGTATCGAATGTTGTTTTATTCAACGTTTCGGCAAACACTGTAGTTGCCATCTTCAAGGTAAATGTGTCGTGGTTGGGCAAATTTTTGGCAGGCAGTAGGTGGCGACCCAGAGCAACTGGACCAAGTAACGACACTACTTGAAAAGGCAGCCCTGACAAGATAATCGAAATGTTTTGCTTTGCCCAAAGAACGCATCACGTGTCTGTTCAGACGTACAAACGGATCAATATCACAGCATCGGCAGTTGTGATCACTGACGGCGCGTGTCGAGACTCGTTTGTGAGCAGGTAGGATCGCTGAGAACAAGGCGCTTCTAATATTATGGTAAGTAAATGTTGTCCGTTTGCAACTGTAAAACCTGAATGAAACATGTGTTACTATACATAATACCAGTTGCAACTCATTGTACTTGATGATGCAACTTTATTTCACCGGTTCTTATCTGATAAGTTTCTATTCACAGAAATTCAAATGTTATACACAGTATCGATATATGGGTATAGGAGTATCGATATTGTCACTATCCTGATGAATATATTCATACTGCGGAAAAGTTTCTAAAGAGTGGATATTAACTGTTCCGGTAACAGCGTAGAAAATACTCACAAATTATCTTCCAGATGTCACTGCAGTTGAAGAATGTGTGTTAATAAAAGTGCGCCAATTTATTTCGAATACATGACATTTATTTCAATAAAATTCTCTTTATTAAGAGTTTCTGTGACTTGATAACTTCCATTAGATTGTCGTAAAAATACATAAAAATGTATTCTTTTAAATTTTGGGTTCTTAATGTGGACATTTTCCACCATAAAACTAACAAATATCTCCTGTCACACCGACTTATTTTATCTAAAATACAATCACATCGATTCAATCCAAACCCAACCAAGAAGACATACCCCTAGTCGCAGCACTGCATCTTAAGCAGAAAAATTTAGAAAATTCATAGGTACTTGCTGCCTCCATCATCAGATCGCCCCGATGATGTAGACAGCAAGTACCTCTGTAATGTTCGTAAATGTCTACCAGACTACACAGCGCTACAACCCCGCCATCTTCATACATTCCACCGTGAGAATCTCAAATCCTAGTAGGGGAAGGAAGCTGTTCTAACAAACGAATGTTACACAGCGTTGAGCAAAATGGGAAGGTGATCATGAATTGTATCAGGTAAGGATCTGAAAGGAAGCTATCGTGGCGTATTTCGATGCCAAGACAAGTTGCTTGAAGGACTGATGAAAACCCCCTAGGTCGTACAACCAACTTCAGACGTGGGTGACTGGAAGCGGTTCCTCCCGAAGGCGAATCAGACGAGTTACCGCTCTCCTAGTCGTCCTAGCAACTGCAACTTTCCAGGAGTTTCCCTACCAAAATTATGTACAAATTCTGTGTCTCCCTCATGGCCAGTCCTTGTATACTTATATATTTCATTATCCTTTTGTTATAACGGGAATTAATTAATTTTCCGAGTCTGCTGTAACACCAAGTATTGGATTCTGAACGTCCCCGAAGTGACCAGGAGACAGAAGGAGTGATTGACACGCCAGATTTGGCCTCGCCACGTGTCTGTCCGTCACGCTTTGATGTACAGCTCATGAATAACTGGCAGGATACTGTTACCAGCATCAATTATTTATATTTGGTCTTAAAAACAGTCAGTCGACTTTTATCGATTTCACTTACTAAACATAAGGTAAAATTTATTTATATGGACTACTAGGTCATACGTAGTCTTAAAGCAGTTGACTAATATCGATCGGTGATCCTTACATCAAGCAAAAGGAAATATCAATCATATATATGGAATACTAGATCATAAGTGATTGTAACACAGTCGACCTAATATCGATTGGGCATTTATCATGTAACAGGAAATATCAATTATATATGAATAATAGGTCATACTAATTCATCCTGACGCATTCGACGTGCATGGATAATAGGTTCTTGCTTAAAAACAAACATAATATTCAGTATTTATGTAGCATATTAGGCAATAACTACTACTGAAAGCGTTAAATAGAAGAATAGAACTGGTCTCATCAGTGCATGACAACATCTTTGTTCGTAACGGCCAATTTTGTTCATCCAAGTAAGCGATAACCCATTTGTGCAACTTATTTTTCATGTCTGTCCAAACAAGCTTAAAGATTAATTTACTCTTTAAATACATTTAATTCAAATCCGGTTACCGTTATTCATTTATTCATGGCACGGTGGAAGATGATCACGCTTTACGTCACAACATGAGAACATGAACTCACCTTATTCTTCACAGCACGATATCCATTACTAAACTACACATCAAGAAACACGAATTGTTATTATTTATATTGTTAGCAGGTCACAATTCGTCTTGAAACGTTGGACTTCAATAACCGTCGACTGGATATAGAATAAAATTGTGTGATTTATTTGTGTGGAATACTGTCGTAATTAATGCAAGGACTTCTCGTAATGTCTCTAAACAGGTCAATTTTCATTATGTACCGCGGGCCGACAAGAAAAAATGTGTGAAATTTTTGGAAGAATGATCATGGAGTGTTTCAGGGGCGTCTTATCATTCTCCTGGAAGGATTAAAAAATTCAGTCAAGAAAAATGGTGGCCAGAACGGTATTCAAGCTTCATACGTCCTGAAAATAAATCAGTTGTATTTTACCGCTCAGTTCACTTGCTCGATGAAGCCAATTTTCGTGTCTTCCTTTCACGTTCGTTTTACGCATTCTTTACGCTCGTAAGATGGCCACATGGGCCCTTCCATGTCCGTCTGTCTGTCTGTCTATCGCGGTTTCCCTACGGGGTAGAAAACATGCATGACTGTTAAACACCGTTGCGTAACAATTGGAATCTAGGCATTATTGGAACACAGTTGCGAAACAATGACCTATGATCATATTAATGCAATAATGAAATATCAATTACCTTTTACTTTTATCCGTTATACGATTCTCATTCAAACACCTGTTTCTAAATTTACTATGACTGGCATCCCCCTTTTCTTTAAGTTTTCGGAATCGTTACTAGTTCACCTCCTTCTTTAACTTCATTTAATTGTACTTACTGTCCGTTTTAACATTCTTTGGCATCATTTAGAATAAGAAGATGAGTACGCTATGTAGGATTTGATGGTTTTACGGTGGTGAGTGATGATGGAGGCAGCAAGGACTTCTGAAACGTCGGTAATCTTCTATCAGACTGCACGGCGCAACGACCCATAAGACAGTCATCTTCATGAGTGAGTTACTTCGCATGGACCTATTTAACATGTAAAAGCTCATATATGCACGTCGTATGTCATCCATTTGAGTTTATCTGCACGGTTTATGGTTACAAACACCGACGGTAAATAAATTAATTTCGTTTTCGATTAATGCTTTACCAATAAGTAAAAACAGCAGAAGAACGGGCAATGGAAGAATTCAAGACACATTAAAGTTAATGCAATGCTTTTGGTCGTATAAATGCGATCGCGTTAAAAGGACACAAAAGGTTTAATGGGCACATGCACACTGGCAACCTTGGTCACCAGACTGGAGTTTTTACGACAGGTGTAACGATACTAAGGCCCCATACCAGTCTGAAAGATGTTGATGGAGGTCGGGAACACTGCGGTTATGTCAGTCAGCAAGTACGCCCACTTTTGCTGCTTTGACTGACGGCAATTTGTGCAGAACAGTCCACAATGCAGTGTCTTTTGCGAACCGCTTACTACTCCAGTTTCAATATCTGAAGGGGCAGTCACTGAAGGGAAAAATAATTGTACTAGTCCTTAAATAACAGGTTTCGCTTCCAGACTCGCAATTAATCAATGAAGTAGTTAGTTACTCAGTCACGTAACCAACTTTGTTAGTCAGTCTTACCAGAAGTTAATCTGTCTGTTTGTCAGATAGCCAGTACGTAACTTAATTGTAAACAATTCGACTTCTCTAACGGATAGTATAAAATAATTTATTGAAATAAAATTCAACCATCTAGTAACAGTTCGTCTGAAATGTCGGAAAATTTTACCATATCGGCACGGTGTGAGGCCTAAAATATTCTAAAATAAATATGGACCATCCCACATAGTTAGCTAGTCCACGAGTTCTTCACTTAGTAAATAAGTTTGTTAGTCAAATAGGCTATAACCATTATAATCGTTAACAGAAATATCAGATGTAGTAGTAATGACGAAATCGACCCTGCCAGCATACGAACATCGAATCTTCTGATACGTACTCAGCCGCGTTATCTGTTGCGCCACTGGGCCCCAGAACCTCACCTGTTCCTTACTTCGTTACTTTAGTGCGTTTTTTAGCATCTGCATAAATTAATATAAAGAATGACCCAAAAAGTTGTATATACACATTCAATGAATGAAATAAACAACACTAATAAACCAAACCATTACATACGCCAGCACTGACACTTGGTGAATTAGCAAATCTAGTGTAAGTGTTCAAAATCACCACCGATAGCTTCGTGGCACATTTGACAGCGGTGAGCTACTGACTGACAAGCGGCTACCAGAGTTTCTGCTGGGACGGCTGAACAAGGCCGTTCAATTTCTTGCAGTCTCTGGAAGTGTTACTGGCTTTGTGTTGAACATCGCGCCCTTCAAGTAACCCCACAATAAAATGTTATATGGGGTAAAATCTAGCAATCGCAGGGGGTACTGGACAGATCCCCTGCGACTTACCCATAGGTCGGGACAAGCGTTGTCAGGACAGGCCCTGACATCACGATGGTAATTTGGGGGGTTCCCCGTCTTGTTGAAACATGTCATCATATTCAGACAGCTGACAAACGGCGGGAAAAATTGGTTCTTAAATGTGCAGATACCTTTTTAGACACCTGTAGTTTGTGTCTCCCAATTTCTAAACCGACTTATCGACTTCTTAGACTGCTGCATGAAAAACGCAGAAGACACAAACGATTTTATCAAACTTATTTTTCTTAATTCGGAGTTCATGAAACAACGTGTTATTTTCTTATATAAAAGTGAATACTTCGGATTATTTACGTCTTCGTGATCCCGGAAATAATTTGCTACTCGTATGGTGTGGGCATCAGGTCCGCAGTGTCCGTGCGGTCTGAGGCGTGGGCCTTGTGCCGCTTGGTCGCTGGAACCATGGGTTCGAATCCCACTCAAGCCATGGTTGTTTGTCCGCGATTTTCTGTGTTGTGCTGTCCTGTGTACAGGTAGAGGCCTTGCGACGGGCCGATCCCTCGTCCAAGGAGTCCTACCGAATGTCTATAGATCAAACCAACGAAAAGTTGGGACCCGCAGTGCTCAGGCACTTGAAGAACGGGTCGTTCCCAGTATCCTAGTATTATGTGGGCATAACTACAGGGCCTGAGGCTAAATACAAATGAACACCACTGTTCTAGTGCAGCTGACAAATAGTGCCATATTTCTCGCCAAACGGACATCAGAACGACATTGGCGCTACGGGTTACAGGACCCAAGCCCGATACCCCGGTCTCGTCCGCTTTCTTATACACCATCATTTTAAGATCCGCCTTGGACATTCCAGAATCAATAGCTGTAATATACAAGGATAATTTCAACTGGAAGCCATCGCTACTCTCACAGCCTCAACACAAAACTGATTTTATTAAGTTACACTGCACACACAAGGAATAAAGTTTAAAGGAAACAGCAGTATACAAGTAGCTATGTGATTACTTAAAACTTGGATTTTTAAAATTTGAACGCTAAAAGTTATGTGGCGCGAAATAAAAATGTAATTCTACAGAATGGCGTCAGATCACCTCCAAAGTCAACAACGCAACTATTTAATATCAATATAAATCCAATCACGGCTAATAATAACGTAAATACCAGTAAGTGAAGTCTTGCTCCTTGCGTATATCATCAGTTATTTACATAATATACAAGCAACGCCTACAAGTTTCGCCTCAGAAAGACTTGAATGAATTATAAAGTTAATTCTGTATAGAAATATAAACTGAAATTTGTCAGATGAATTTTAATTTAAGTCTAAACACACGGTTTAACCCAAACTTCATTCACAGTATACTTCAAAACAGACTCCAATAGTCTACAAAATTATTCACAGTACATCGCATAAAACAGGTCTTCAGGTCTACAGAGGAAATTTTAAACATGTTTCGATATGATATACATATCATGAAATAACAAAGAAAAATATTGCATCTGTAATGTAATTTCTACTGTTGATCACGTCACAAATAGAATCCAATGCGACATTAATAAACTTTAAGCCTAATGCTGGACAGGAAATCACTAACAAGGTATCTAGAAAATGGTCATACTTCTATTCGGCCTGTAAACAAATAATGCACAGAGAGAGAGGCTGCATGCATATTTACTAATCACACACTTGTCTTCTCACCAGACAAGGTGGACGTGTTGGCTATATACGGTCCTCGTACAGCACACAGCCTACATTGCGGTCACTCAACTTTCACTTGTTTATCCAGCAGTCAAGATAACATGTATCTGACGCTATTTTGTAGGTCACTTGATCTGACTGCCGTTCTTACGCTTAGGTTACAGCGGCGCCTATCTACAGAACATCCACCGCCCAATTAATACATGAACAGATAAGGTAACAATATTACTTCATCTTCGCTTTTTGACATCAGTTTTAAATTTAATGTCGTGCGATGTTACGGTAATTACGGGAGCTAAATTTCACATTCTTATAAAGAAAATAACCAATGGACGTAATATTATCCGCACGGTTCGTTCTCGCTTAAACCTCCGACGGACAGAGTTAAAATGCACCACTGTTCAAACAACGAAAGGAAAATGGGGTAATCTAGTTTTGCATGTTACCGACACTAGGAAAAACCCCCCACTGAATTGCATTTTAAATACCCAGTATAAAAATATAAGATACTTCACTAAAAATGTGAATATGTTTTTATCTTGATTTTACGACGACAAATATTTAAATCACGTTTCACCTTCAATTTCTAATAATTACCTGAGATAACAAAATCGATTTATAAATTGCTAGTTGCAGTTTTATGTAAAAACAGCTTTCGGTTTTAAGTCCTGTACATACTATAAATAAGCCTGATAATAGGTGTTAAACCGAAACAGGTAATCAATTTTATTATTTCAATATGTAAAACTACTCGCAGTAAAGTAAATTAGTTTGTGTGTAAGACGGGATACAATTTTTACGTATTTCCCATAGTCTATGATAGTTCTAAAGCAAGAAAGATTTACAAAGTAATAATTATAACTTACAACTTAATCGTCCATTCTGTGTATAATTCCTGCAAGTAAAGATTCCCCGTGCGGCCAAAGTTAAATTTGTTAGCTAGAACCATTGACATGTTTGTAAATGATAACACACGTAAATGTTCTGTATGTGTTTGACCTATCTTCTCCACACATTTCAGATGCTTAGCTTCAATGGTTCATTACTGTTGTCGTCAAGGAAATGAGAACTAAATTAAGATTTCGCGTGGTCAGACATTCAATTAAAGTTATATTAATGACACTTTCACTACGAAAATTCGGGCGGTCGCTATATTAATACTGACATAGACAGGAGATAAAAAAATACAGACTTGGAATTGTCTCAAGGGCATTATATTCATACAAAGTTTCATTAAAATCTGTCAAGTGGTTCAAAGCTCGTTAGGGAGGAAAGACGCTAACGGAAGTACGGACAGACGAACTAGCTAGAACAACGCTACATGTCCACACAAAAGAGAAGTAGGTTATAAGTTAAAATGGAAACACAAATGAAGACGTGCGGTATAAATTAAATTCAGCATGGATACTCGACTCTATCTTGCTACGCTGGCTGGTACAGTTTCCACACGATCCAAATTGTGAACAGTGACCTTGCCAATTTTCTATGTGAAAAAGACCTTGGAATTAATGTGTTTGTAGGCGTGTAGCAACTTCATTCGAACTGGACACTTTTTGTTGGACCACATCCAGAGACACAACATCTCTGATACGGGAGAAGAATTTCTGCAATGACGACACGAGTTGCGAAAAAAGAGCTTCAGTCAAGAGAACCGCTATAAAACTACAAATACCTCTGCCTTCTTCTTCGCCGTCATCTTTAAGCACTACGGAGAAGAGAAAAGAAAGAAAGAAACACAAAAGGAAGGGAAGAGTGAAAGAAGAAACAGACACAAAAAAGGCTGGAAGAAAGGACGAGAAAATGAGGCACTAAGCGAGAAAAAGAGACCGAGATTACAGAAAGCCCCTTTGATTACTGTCTGTCTTCTGTTCTTGATGCATAACATCTTCTCTTTTAATTTGACTCTAAATAATCGCTACAGGTGATACAGCCTAGATTAGTCAATACAAATTCATAACATTAAACTTACGATCTGATTTTGTAAATACCTGTGAAGAAACAGTATATTGGGGGGGG
>NW_019060164.1:615687-630090 GCF_000696155.1 Zootermopsis nevadensis | reverse complement strand
TGGGGGGGGGGGGGGACGGGACAAGGACTTTATGTACCAATCCCTCACTGAAAATGTAACTAAAATTTATAACCTGACCCCACCACCTGGTACAGTACATTTTTTTCTGTTGGTAACAAATACATCACCTACGATTAGGATATCTGAACACGACGTCCAAATATGGATTTTGTGGAAACACAAAAGGAACGAATAGAGTGCGACTATCTAGTCTTTCGGGACCTCTGTGATGTTCCGACTCAGAACCAATTCGGCGTGGGGGGGAATAAAGAAAATTTCCAAGAACCCTGACTTTTTTGCAGACTGGGGGTATCAAGCTTCGCCATGGGAGAATAATATACATTTAAAACATCGAAAACATGAACCAAAGCACAGACCAGAGTTTATAAAATTCTTGGCTTCTTGCAGCTGTTTGCGACAGTAGAATTATTACAGTGCAAATTCAAAGGACGGACAGACGCGAACAAAGCTGAAACTAAATTGAGTAACTGCATTAACTCTGTGGTAGTAGAATCCGAAAGTTCAAGCCTCGTAATGTAAAAGCCAGCGGGAAACGGTCCTGAGCCAACTGCATCACTTCCCACCCTCACAACAAATTTCCCATTTTAGTATTACTCTCTGTCTTAAATGCAACATCCGTCAAAGAAGGTTACTTATAAAAATTCTGAATGCATTTGCCGTCTCCTACCCCTGGATGTCAGTTACTAGATGGTAAACCAATATTAAGACGACTCTTTCAGAATAAATAATAAACCTTCGAGTTCCATGGCTGGAAATGTCTTGACTAGCTGATGTGTCACAACTATGAAGTTGGCCAAACAGCGAGATTTATATGGGTTGGCAATGCGAAATTTTCTCCACTTTCCTGTGTTTTCCTCTCTCTCATACCTCTTAACTGTTCTGCTCAGTCCCTGTTCTCAAACACCCTCGGTCTGCCTTCTTCAATAATATGTGACATGCATAACGGAGGATATAAAACGAGATAACGACATTATGTTACAAGCACATTTCTGGTGACATTTTTCAGAGAAAACGGAAATTTATTCTCACAGATAACACACTAAATTAAAGCCATATTTGCGTTAATTTACTTTGTTTAAACGCTACATAAATTTTGGTTAATTCTTTCAGGCCCTGAGAACACAACTGTGTGGGAGAAGACATTGAAAAAGAAGAAGCAAACGAAGAAGAAAAAGGAGAAGAAAGAAACCAACAGAGGAAGAAGGAGAAGAAAAAATATGCAGTAGGAGATGTATGATAACGAAAAGAAATTTCAGTATATGAGAGGTGAGATGTTGAAAAGAGGATAAAAGGGGGAAGAACATAAGGAAACAAATCAAATTATTGATTTTATAAGGTCACCTGTTCTGTACAAAGTAAAGAAGCGAGACAAATTACGCCTCATTTAGGAATACAATGAATGCGCCACCTTGGAACTCAGGTCATTGGCTCCGCCCTAATTAATGTGCTGGCACGAAGACAAATTGTAATTTCGGCGAAGTACACGAAGCCAGCGCAGCGTCTTAGTCCTCCTGGCCTATATGCAGAAGATCTCACGACACTTTACAATTTGAAAAATTTCTCACAACACGAAGAAGAAAGTCCAGTTAATTGCCTACTGGAAACTCTTAATACAAAACTGAAGATCCCCAACACAACTTGCAGAACAGACTCCAAAGACACCACACGCTCTCGCCAAGAGTGTCACCTGTTTTTGTCCCCATGGCATCCTCTGTTGACATACGTAACAGAAGATCTGAGAAATTTAGTAACGCTTGCTTGCTTTCCCTTAAAAACGTCGATTAAATGGTAGTGACTTATTATCAGCCAGTAAAGATTTTCACAACGTTTATTTTGCCCTCTATAACTTGAAAGTATCCTATCGTCACCATGTCTGTAATTTTAAAGTAAATTATATATAAATAAACATAACGCACTCCGTATGCATGGCCACAACTGATCCCCATACAAAACTGCACATGAATATGTACAGTTATTTCGATATCGTCATCAGATTAGAAGCTAAACTTATACCTAAGTCTTGATTTCACAAAAGGCCTACTTTTGTATTATATTCAACTGGAGAAATATTGTCGAATAACTTCTGTTACTCCAACACAAACGTTCATTCGGAAGTCGTGGTTTAATTAATGGTGATAAGAAAATAAAAACATTGTGAGATAGGAAGAAAAGCATAAAAGTAAACGCAGAAAATGCTATGGATCTATGTTGATATCTCATACCCAGAATGCAATACAAAACGCAGAAAAGTCGATAGGTTGGGGACGACTAAAAAAAATCAAAACAACATTTACAAATACATTTCGTGTAATGCTTGCAATTATTCAGTTCAGAATTGTTTCCTTCCATTTCCTACCAAAAAATGTATTGATTAAAACACAGTCTGAAAACTATAAGAAAATACTATCTGTCGTTTTGTGTAGGAACAAAATAGTCTCCTATTCCAAGGGAAGAGCACATATTGAAATTGTTTAAGAACAATGTGTTCAGGAGAAAATTTAGGGATATGAGAGAGGATGTACGAACAGACCGAGGAATACTGCATAATTAGGAGCTTCATAATTTGTGAATTTCATCAAATGTGAGATAATATCAAGAAAGGTAACATGGGATGGATACAAAATGTTCGTCTTGCAACCTGAAGAAAATAAATCACTTCGGAGACCTAGGCGTAGATAGGACAATATTAAAATGGGTCAACAATAAAAATAACAAGAGGTTTTCAGTCCACATGTATTCCTGTGACTCAGAGTAAGAAAAATATGGCAGACTCTAGTGAACGCATTCAGATCTGGAGATTATAGTGGTAAGGGCCGTAAAGGAAAGCGATTAGACAAACACTGTCAAAATTATCATAGAGCACATCCAGCGCTACTTTCGCAGTGTGTGTGGCCCAGCTACATTCTCCCAAGACTACTTAACTAAGAGACACCAAATACAGTGATGTTTGCTATGTAGGTAAGTAATTATAAGCTATTACAATCGGAGCGTCTTTTAGAAAGACTCTGTAGGTTCCTTTCTCAAAGTGAGAGCCATGATCTGCGAACAAGCGTTTGGTGTGACCGAGTACGTAATGAAAGACGTACAGCGAAAACTGAGGTTAAGGTACACGCGTTCTTGACGTCAATACTGTTCCGTGAGTGGGCAGTTTATGCTATGACTGAAAGGTCCGCTCTGGCTTACAGGTGGGAAAGCAACTGTTTTGGACGTGGGAACTATTCGAGCGCCACTACTGAGACTTTATCACCTTACGCCTAACCCGCAGCGAGACATTTCACAGGAGTTAAATCTCTCGAGAAGTTGGTCCAAATCTAGGTAAGTGAATGACAGAGACCGATTAAATAACGGAGCGAGTGACGGACTTGATGAGACAGAGAATGTGGGTGATTGGTAGAGCGACAGTGTATGGGGGGAGTGACTCAGTGCGTGACTGAATATGGACTACAGTGACAGTGCCACTGAGAGTGCGTGAGAAAGCGACTCTATGAGAGTGGCTTTAAAAGTAAGGACATACTAGGTTCACTATCTCTGCCTGGCTCTTTCTCAGTGATGAGTACTTAAAATCGAAAGTTCCTTGACTCACTCTAGTCAGCACAGGAAGATATATCCAGCCATCTCCTGCAACCGTTAAGTTAGCAAGATGCTCTACTTTCTCAAACATAATCAACATATTTTCCTCTGCATAACAAACAGGAGGGAATGAAGATGGAGGCAGTATGTTCCTCTGAAACGTCGGTAAACTTCTACCAGACTACACGGCGCAACAACGCAGAAGACAGCCACTTTATTTCTGCCAACTTTTCGGAACGTTATCCCTGGACGCAACGCCGGCCCGTCGCAAGGCCTCTAGCTGTACCACCCAGCGACAACTAATTTCGGGCATTTTACCTTTGCTACAAGGCTAATCGAAATGCTCGATTCGATAAAATCATCGCCCGAGAAGATTTTATCGCATTCAGTCGCCGCGAAATCTTCAAGTCATATCAATATGAATTCTACACGGACATTTACATCTCCAAGGGATACCAACTTCGAAGGAGAAGAGGCTGGCGGTTATGTCGACTGTAGGATATTTACTCTCGACAGATATGTCGGAGTTGAGGGGTCAAACAGTCTGTTCCAAACCAACACAAAAACCTGAAAGCAACAGTCTCAAGCATCAAACTAGTTCGCAGCTGACCGGTATCTCTCAAACTGAAAATTTACTACTCACAAGCGACAGTGGTAAAATAAGCTGTGAGGTATGAACATCTGATGGCAGAGACAAAATAAAAACAGTAGCAGCAGAAATGCGATCATTAAAATTTCTTCCGGGTATAAACGATTATATAAAGAAAATAAATTCTGATAAACTTAAGGCTGAAGATATTATGCCTATTATACACTTACAGGAGGATGTGAAATCAACTTTTCATCATTTATGTTGGTCACACCTGGATTTTGAAGTGTATGTGACTTGTACAATTGTTCTTTAATACGCTCACAAATGCCAAACAAATGTGTCTGCAAATTCCTTAGATAAAAATTAGATAAGAAACTGAAAAATGTGTGTACCCAAACATTCTACATTACATTAGACTAAAAGTGGAAGTTTTTACCGGCGATACAATGGTGATATTAATAAGACTGTACTTAGGTCCCTTCATCCAGACAAAAAAGCAACATTATTAAATTTTGATAATTTCATTTTATGAAGAAATTAACAACTGGACCACGCTGCTTTCGGCTACCATGTTTAAACTGCACTAATGCTGTTATCCGGTAGTGTACTTGCGACCAATGCTACTGCTAAAGCTATAATCAAAAAAGACGGCGTGTTGCTTCATGATGGTTTATGGCGTATAGAGACAGAGCTATGAGGCTATGATGCTATGAGTTTGCGAGATTATTTCCCTCGAAATTGTCTCATTTATAGTAGACTTTAGAGAACAGCTATGAGCCGGGATAGCTCAGTCAGTATAGTGACTAGCTACGGGCTGGACGACCGGGGTTCGATCCCAGACAGGGCCAGAGGATTTTTCCTCTAGCCTCTGGGTCCAGACCGGCTCTGGGGCCCACCCAGCCTTCTCTATAATGGGTACCGGGGTCCTGTCCCGGGGGTAAAGCCGGCCGGGGCGTGATGCTGATCACTCACCCCCATCTAGTGCCGAGGTCAAGAAAGAGAGGAGCTATACCTCCGCTCATCCCAAGCGCCTACATGGTGTATAGTGGGACAAACTTTACTTTTTATAGAGAATAGCTATCTTGTGCTTCAGCATCCCCTGGTATTGATAAATCAACACTAATTAGTGCTTACACTATCTACATAATTACCTTTATACTGCACAGAGTCTTATAGCAACGTTTCCATAAAATATTATTCTTAAGGTTATTTCAGACAGAACTTGGCTATAAACTATACATAATACAAATCACCAGTTCCAACAAGGAATTCATTTTAGCACTAAATTATGATAACACTGCCATAACGATATATTTCTCTATATTATACAATTGATAGACGATATGGTACAGTTATTCGGCATTCAATCAAGATAAAAATCTGTCAATGAAAATTTAAAAATAATTTGGGTAACATTTCTCAGGTACTACATATATGAAACAGAATACGTTTTACTTTTTTAAGTTTTAACGGAACTGAATGCCTGATCGTCTCTGGATTATTATTATATTTTCAAATACTAAATTAGTTGAGTTATTATGTCTCTTGTGACTTATTTATTCAATCAATATCGCATATTTACATGTAACGATGCAAATGTCATATCGTAAATGTTGTTTTTCTGGATTTTCCTGTTGTTTAAGTGTTCTTACACCCTGCGTTGTCCTCCGAGTGACCGGCTACTAACTGCAGCACAACCACGCTAACGCAACAAGAACGGGTTAAAGCACATTTGGAGTACCATTGAGAATTTCCTTAGGTTTACCCCAACGAAGGCGCTGATCTGCTGTCTAAGTGTATAATGGAAAGAAGGCCAGACATTAAATCGGACAGGAATAAGATAGTTGATAGGACAATAGCAGAGCTTAAATAATGTATTCGGTTGTGTATATTTAATATGTATTAGCAGACTACACGGGCGATTTTCTTGAATCACTGAGCTCCGTTCAAATATTTCAACAGACGTAATACGAATATTCAGAGGCCGTGGGCCTGTCACTCACTACACATAAATGCACACTTCAAAAGACAAAGAAAACTCTCACATGGGAGGAAGCCATGGCTCGACTTCAGGCTATTGCGCCATAGAACAAAAATACGAATATTACATAGAGACTAACAACTTTTATTCAATTTTTTTTTCGGACACTACTATGTGAGATACGGCCACAAATGTATGCAGAATTTTCAGTAAGGGCAACCTTAACACGAACGAAAATGCAACCAGTGCAATACATGTGTCTTACATCAAGTTTCATTATCATATTACGTAAAAATTAATTTTCTCCTCTACGTAAATTGGTATTTGAAATGAGGCCAAACTTACACCAAAATCATTTAAAGTAGAGTACACGGCGAAACAACCCAGAAGACAGAAATCTTCATACTAAGAATCGCCCTGATGATGGAGGCAGCATGACCTCAGAAACGTTGGTAAACATCGACCAGAGTACACGGCGAAACAACCCAGAAGACAGAAATCTTCATACTAAGAATCGCCCTGATGATGGAGGCAGCATGACCTCAGAAACGTTGGTAAACATCGACCAGAGTACACGGCGAAACAACCCAGAAGACAGAAATCTTCATACTAAGAATCGCCCTGATGATGGAGGCAGCATGACCTCAGAAACGTTGGTAAACATCGACCAGAGTACACGGCGAAACAACCCAGAAGACAGAAATCTTCATACTAAGAATCGCCCTGATGATGGAGGCAGCATGACCTCAGAAACGTTGGTAAACATCGACCAGAGTACACGGCGAAACAACCCAGAAGACAGAAATCTTCATACTAAGAATCGCCCTGATGATGGAGGCAGCATGACCTCAGAAACGTTGGTAAACATCGACCAGAGTACACGGCGAAACAACCCAGAAGACAGAAATCTTCATACTAAGAATCGCCCTGATGATGGAGGCAGCATGACCTCAGAAACGTTGGTAAACATCGACCAGAGTACACGGCGAAACAACCCAGAAGACAGAAATCTTCATACTAAGAATCGCCCTGATGATGGAGGCAGCATGACCTCAGAAACGTTGGTAAACATCGACCAGAGTACACGGCGAAACAACCCAGAAGACAGAAATCTTCATACTAAGAATCGCCCTGATGATGGAGGCAGCATGACCTCAGAAACGTTGGTAAACATCGACCAGAGTACACGGCGAAACAACCCAGAAGACAGAAATCTTCATACTAAGAATCGCCCTGATGATGGAGGCAGCATGACCTCAGAAACGTTGGTAAACATCGACCAGAGTACACGGCGAAACAACCCAGAAGACAGCCATCTACAAACTCACTGCCGTGGAAACCTAAAGTCAGTTACTTTAGAACACGAATCTGTGAACAAAATGGCGAACTTTCGAACTAAAAAGAAAAGTAGAAGAAGAAGAAATTTCCTGGGGGTCCAATACGAGTAACTTTGAACATTTCCGCATGGGTTTATCCGACGCGGGGTAAATAACAAAAGACAAAGTATCGTGGGGTCTCCTACATATACCGTCCCGCCCTCCAGAAGAAATGGAATACACTTCTACTTCCAATTATTATTTCCAATTTGCAAAGTTTCACGTGCATTGTCCGGTGATAATGATGATTAATGGACTGCGCAATCCTGCCTTATGTAACGAATCAAATACACGGCTACATTACAAGCTGTCAGAGGATGACCTGCATACGATGAAGGAAAGGAAAAGGTACCCGATCTGCTTCAGACGCCACCTCTTAATTGGGATGTTGCATCTTGTACTCTGGTAGATGCCACTTAACTACAATTGTATCAATAAATTATACACTTCACAATTATTAAACAGGAAAAATAAATCAAGCGTACAATAAATTAGTGTGCTTGCTTGTTTGAGAGGGAGTTTTGTGCAATGATGTGATTTTGAAAATAATCGACTCAACTGTAAACCTCGTTGTTTGTAACGTTTCCGTACCTCGTCGAGCATTTCAACGCAAATGTTTTATCTGTAAGGTCAAGAGTTCGAATCTAGACCACAATAACCTTGACAGAGGTCTATTGTAGTGTTACTTCCTAAAGGGGAATTAGGAAAGTGGCTTCACCCATCACTTCCGAATCAGTCACCCACGCAGTAACTCACTGTTTTTCACATTTCTGCAGTCTTGTGGTTAATCTAGTTGTCTGTTGGCGTTTCGAAAGAAGGATTGTCTCCATCTTCGAGGCGGATATATTTCTATTTCCGACAAACGAGACAGTTGGTAGATAATTCTGCATTCTGAAGATAGGACAGCCAGGTTATCCGTAATTTTGGCAAGCCATGCAAAAAGGACAAGACATCACAGTCATGAATGGCAACAAGATTGAGTATGTTTATTTCGACAAGTCACCAGTCCTATGTCCTATGTGACCTGTCTGTGTGAATTTCAAGTCCTTGAATGAATCACCCAATCATTAAATCAACAATAATCTACAGCGGAATGAAGTTATTCCCAAACAAAGTTAACATGGTAGTCATGGATTCCAGTGAAAGTGATTTCCTTGCAGAAGAGGAAAGTGGAACCGTTAACAGCTATCTCAGTCTGTAAAAGAACTGTCTTCAGAATGCACGGCCGGAGTTTGATTTCCGGTAAGCGGCACCGGGACTTCTCTCTTGCCACCACGTTCACAACAGCTCTGAGCCGTCCAATCGGGGCCGAGGGTATAACAGATGGATGAAATAAATAAACAGAACAAATAGAAGAAACAAAGGAGTTAAATTTTCTTTCTTCGCCTATGTTGTGGCGTCATAATGCGGATTCCCCGATAATTCTCCCACGTGGTTGCGTGGACTCCTCTTTGGTTGGGGATTCCCCAATCATTCACTTCGCTCATAAACGTGTGTAAGTTTCATATAGTGTCAGTAACTACTGCCCGCTCTTTCAAAAATAGAACGTGTCGACAAATTATAGTAAAACTCCCCAAATATAAAATTTAATAAAATATGTTCAAATGGTTTTCGTGTTGTTGAATGCGGAAAAACAGGCAGACAGACAAACATGGCGAAGATACGAGGCTCGTTGTTGTAACTTTTAGTTGCGAAGTCACCCAAAATGCAGTGTTCGTAAGCACTATTAAGTTATGGCGTGTAAGTGGAGTGGAGGTAGGGTTCCACACATTCTTAACTTCGACAACAGAAAAAGTGTTTTCCCCTGCGAATAAGCTAAACGACATGATGGCGAAGACACAAGGGCATGCGTTCACACAGATTTCGACACCAGCTTTATGCTGTGCCTTCAGGGAACGCGGGCGGCATCCACTGGCTAGGAGGATGAATTGAACCCCGAAACTGTCTGGTAGCTATGGTGAAGAGAAAAATACCAAAGATCGCAAACAATCGTCGGCTGCCATGTACCCTAACTGAGGATTTTCGCGATTTTCCTCAATCTCTCTAGGCAAATGTTAAGATAGTAAATTAAATAGCACGGCCGATTTCTTCAACATTCTTCCAAATTCATTATTCACAACTAAAAACGTATACGACACTTAAGATCTATAGGATTAAGCTATACACTGGACAAATTGTTATTGAATAAAATAGAAATTCAACCTACATTAAGATATTCAAATCTAACAAAATAAGATACAACACGTGTACATGGTTCTCGTTTAATCCTCGCTGAGTTGTAAAAATACATGAGCAATATTTCTGCTACCCAGCGTGACATGTACATTAATTTTCAGTTCTCGTTTCTATTTCTCTCCTTCACTGACACTCTACATGCCGACTTAGAAACAAAATTCTAAAATAAACAACGCAATTAATTGTCCTCTATTTGACCTTCAGCATTTGGTAACACATGTGGAGTCTAGACGGGCTTAATATGCTGCAAAAGAAACTGAATTTCTTGGAAATACGAAATACAGGAATACTTGTTGATTCAAAGAACTCAGAGCGTCGACGCTTATTATGGGTACGGTGGTGTTAAAGCCTGGTAAATATGAAAAACCTGCCCTATGATGCCTCCTTTACTTCAATAGACACAAACATAGACCTAATTGAAGCTAATTTACAGCAGAGCAACAAGACAACCGGAGCATATTAAAGTTTCAGACCGAGGGTAGGCCTATCTAAGAACAAAGAGCTGACAATAAACAGGGTATAACAGTAGACAGGAGAAAATTGTATGTCCTCTAGGATATTGCGCCGTGCAGTCTGTAGAATTTTGCTAACGTTTCACAGAATGCTCACAGCCTCCATCATCAGAACTATAAGTTGAAGGCAGCAAGCATCTCTGAAATGTCTACAGATTTCTACCAAGTTACACGGTGTAGCATCCAGGAAGACAGTCATCTTCACACGCGCCGTTGTGACAATCTAAAATCTCACCTGTATGATTAAGGTTTCATAATTAACACTTCTATTAGTAGGTCGGTTAAATAAATGAGAGATGGGTGGCACATGTAGCATGAATATGATCCATTACAATTTTATCTTCCTATGTCTACAAACTGACCTCTTCGTTTGAGGCTGCTAAATCTTAACTTGCAGTCAATAATACAAACTAGGAAGCACGTCATTGTGTAATTTTATCCATTCCCTAGTTTAAGGTAAACATGTCTCTAGCGAAATTCAATAAATCTATATGAAATCGTGTCTCATTACTGTAAACAGGTGGTATACAGACCTATGCTGGTTCGAGGCTTAATTTATGCGGGCCCGCAATTTTTTGTTACTGTTACAATATATTATATATCTTACTACTGCTGGAATAATTGCTATTTTCGTTTCGTTTCAAAGATAAAATGGTCTATGTTCTGTATTACACCCTACTACATTACCATCAAAGTCAATTACTACTGTTTCTCATTTAATTTATATACCGGTGTGGTAATACGATGAATTTCTGAAAAATTATTTTATATACCATCAGTGCATGATTTTTCATCGCAAATGTTCAATGTGAGTGATTAAGATATGTCTTGATTTTAAAGACGCATACAAGCGTCAATTTTTACACTGTTAATATACATGTTTAGACGTGCTTGTATTTCGATTTGTAGGACATTATTTGTGCCGTATAATGTAGCCCACTGGTCCCTGGGAAAACCCACTCTCTTTTGTACGAGTCCTTGAATTAGAAAATATTTGAAACCACTGACATAAACCACTGTTGCACGGCGCGTTGGTTTGCTAATCTTCCTAGGCAGGACGACGGGATTTGCAAGTCATTCGCTTGTAACATAGCCATGATGGAAAGGCAAAGCAAAGTTTCGGCACTGCAAGGTTCGGGAGTATTTGAATTTGAAAGTGGTTAGGTACGGTCTGATAATGGAACAATAGGCCAGCTCTGATGGGGATTATATTTAAACTCCAACCACCGCAATTTTTTTTCTCCGATCGTGACTCCAAGTTGAATCATTCGCTTTTCCTCCAGGTCATGTTCAGTTGCAGGTTATCACACCGCTTTAAAGCGTCTTTCTTTCTTTCTTTTCGTCTAAAAAGGGAATGCATTACTGTTAAAATAAATGTAAAACTTTTGAAGAAGCATGTAAACTGTGAACTATTTCGAAGAATTCGAGGAAGGGAGATTCCAACTATGAGAAGGGAGGAAGATATATTATTAAAATAATTGGAGACGAGGGATTAGAGGAAACAATTTTTTTGTAGAAAATGGCTTGCTACTAGAGAAATAGCAATTATAAAGGAATTAGTTGTTAAGCAGATACAGTCTTCAGAATACAAAACTCAAATTCATATATGATTTATTGACAGAATAGAATTCCGTATCGTATCTGCTGTTAGAATACTAGAAACTCTGATGTGTTGAAGATGTAGCTAGGTTAGCGGGATCCTGTGATATGGACGGTTTTAATTACGTTCTGTTCCATTTTCTATGCTGTCCTGTGAAAAGGGAGAACGTTCGACGGATTCTTCTTCTTCCCGAAGAGCATTACAGAATTTCTTCATAATGATGGTTTTCTTCGCTAACATGCACCTAAATTTATGTAACTTATTCTTAAAGCTTTTCTTTTCTTTCTTCCATTCTCTGTCCTTATGATCAACCCTCAAATTTCTTTTCTCATATATTCTTATATAGGTGATAACCACTGTCAATTCCTCCTCCTACCGTAAAATACATTAATTTCGAGTGCATAACTGGCTATCCTGACTGGCATCATCGTGAGATTCGAAGTTCTCAAGGCGGCGACTATGAAGGAACTGAGAAATACCACTATAACCCGAGCTATATTTCGTATGCGTACCATGCGAGGACTGGATACTTGTGTTCAGTGCTCTTCTGACCGCACGCGCCAGACTGGGATGTCGGTAATCAAAAGAGACGCAAGCTTTGACAACGTACCACGGGCTTATGAAAATGCAAACTGTGCTTCTGTTTCTGGATAGTGCTTCTTATAAATAATGATGGTGATGATGGAGGCAGCAAGGACCTCTGAAACGTCGTTTAACTTCTGCCACACTACACGACGCAACAACCCAGAAGACAGCCGTCTCCTGGGGTTATCGTGGTATTTCTCAGTCCCTTCGCAAGAACTCTGCATTATGCCTCGGAAAAGAACATTCCTTCCCATTTATAACGCAAAAATTATTCACTCGTCTACCGATTTAGGCCTACATTATATACCATCTCTACAACTTACACAAAATCGTTAATAGCATAAGAAAAAAACAGTTGTCATACACGTTATCACAATAAACACAGACTTGTTCGTAATAAAAGTTTCTGAAATTGGCGAATCTTTCCTACCTCTAGATCATGTTACTAGTGGTGCAGATTTCGTCACCTTGCGTCAGGCAGAATCGATGCCACTTCGCGAATAAGAGCCCATTTATTATACTTCCACTAACATTTTGTTCCACTTGGCCATGAAGCATTACTACGTAAAAGAGTGAACCAAGTCTCTCTTATTTTCCTATCCTATTTTAAGTACTCAGATTACAATGTACTGCATAAGAAAGCCAGCGTGGTCAACGGACCATTCCGAGTGTTGGCGAATGTGAGAATTGGAATTCTTTCCAGAATTTCCAGGACAGGCTTGTTATTTAATTCTGAAACTGTTAACTCGCTCACCGTTCAAAATGCACTAATCAAAATGCAATGAAGAGGTTATTTTTCTTATACCGGTGGCCTGGAGGTCTTACGCCGCTCATAGGCAGCGATCTCTGGTTCGAATCCTTCTTAGATCCAAACTTTTTCTAAGAACTTTGTTAACAGACACTTTCTTCCCTCAAAACAGGAGACGTTTCAGACAGGAGGATTTCATGTTTTCACAGCGGTTTTTTAGAGCGCAGCGTAGAGTTCCGCATCTGCCCGTATACCAAACTTTCGGAAGAATGCTACTTCTATTAACCCTGAATATGGAGATCGCATGTTCCTCAGAAACACTGGTGTACAACCACAAGACTAAATGTTGCAACACCCTAGAATCTCGGGCCTAGATCCTAGAAGACGAGAAGATCAACATTTCACTTCTATATGAAAGCAACTGGACAGCTACCTAATTAACTTTTTAAAATAGGCTACAGAGTGAATGTTCATTGCTTTCGAATTATTTTTATGTTGTGCACAAGTTATTAAAGTATATTGTGACTGTCTTCTTTGAAGCGCTTGATATTCTGGGCCCATCATGCAAACGCCTAGAAGGAAAACTAATTTCAACCTTTGACGTCGCGAGAGCAACTACTCTCGTTCTCTTGTGAGAGTAAAGGAAGAGAGAAAATGCGTAAATGCAAAATGTTAAATGTAAATTTAATTTCACGTCCTCCAAAACCATTATAAAGACGGCAATTTAAATAAGTCACCTCACTGGGAACCGAACCCTAGCCGCCCGCAACGTAAGCAAACATGCTGCCACACTTTAAGACCCCTTCTTCTAGAACATTTTTGAAGCAAAAACGAAGAAATGGAAAACAAAATTGTGTATTACAAAGAAACAAAAGAGTGTTGCCACGTAATGTTTTGGCCAGCAAGTCGGAGGAGAGTCCACTGCATAATAGGAGCCGAACCGAAGAGTTTCAATGGACCGGGTCCCCTTGAAAGTAGTTATAGTTGGATGACAACTGGACCGATTAGGAGTTTAAATGTCTGTTAAATGCAGTGACAAAAAACGGCAATCCAAGTAAAAAAGGGTCACGTACTTCAGGAAGAACAGTGATGAATCCAATCACGATCTCCGAAAGGGCCCATAAACGAGCAACTGACAAAAACATCTCTTCTCGGAATTGTTTCATCGTATTCAGGAGGTAAA
>NW_019060164.1:593077-615526 GCF_000696155.1 Zootermopsis nevadensis | reverse complement strand
GCTTGATTTGTCAGTCTAGTTTATGAAAAGACAGGTTTGTGGTATCACCATGTGCCAGTCCGTCCGTTTGTATATTTGTCCTCCCCTAATAATTTGTTAACGTATTGACGGTTCGATTACATTCTGAAAAATTTACGAATCGTAACTTCTGTTCACAAGCACTGAATTGATGACAGCCATCATACGTGCAACGTGACCGATTTACAAACTCCTTAGACACAGCAATGAAACGGAGCATCCAACTTTTCTATGGAAACTAAAATTAAATACAATTACTAATTATCAAGGAAATTACGAAATTATGTAATACATTCGTCTGCACAACTCAGTAATCTGGAATTATAAGGTAAAAACAGATTCTTCCTTCCACACACCAAACCGTTCCCGGTGTTAAGTACTGCTTGTATAAACAATCATTATCACCACAATCATCATCAAACAGTCAAGGAATTCGTCCGATTCTCCAACAAACCCATGAAGTTCAAGCCACGAAAAAGTCCCTTCTGTGGATCGACTTTTTTCTCACTAATACAAGAACGGAGACCACAAAGAAACTAACCTAATTTTTATTCATTCCTTTATCTGTTTATTCCTCTTCCTTTTTATTATTCTTTTCGTCTACCTCCTCCTCCTTCCTCCTTATTATTGGCCTGTCTCCCTCCTTTCTCTTCATCAGTGTCGTGATCCGCACAAATGCCAGTTAGGAATATCAAGGGGACAGTCTCTCCAATGGCCATGCCCGGGTTCTTCTTCAAATCGGTCTGCACTTCAAAATTAATTTAATGAATCTCTCTCCGCATATTTTCAGCCTTGGGAATACATTTATTTTAGAAGTACAGCATTTTAGTCAATAGGCCTTTCAGTGCACACAATATTTTGAGAACTGTCTCAAAAAATTTATTCTAGCAATTGTTTTTGGATTTGTCTTCGGGCTTCATTGACGACGTCTCATTATCACAGAGAACATCTGGGAAGTGTAACGTTGTAGATTCTTATTCTTGCATTATCTAAACTTCCAGTGGGGTAAATAAGTTGAGATTTTGTTTTATATTTTTACATCTATACCTCCTTTTATATGATAAAGAACATGCGATAAAACAATACGTTATTACAATGACAATAATTATAAAGTTTAACTCACACCATACGGCTGTCTTCCTACAACAGTTGACAGTAATTCAGCCAGATAAAAATATTATTTTTTCACGAATGTTCACAACCGCGTTCATAAAATCCAACCAATGAAACATTAGTCGTCCTCAGGATCAATTTGCCTACGAATTTTAATATTATAAACTCTTCAACGTCAAGATTCTTCGAGGTTTTAATGTCAAAGCACAGAAGGCATTTTTTTGTCTTTCTGCGTGAGAACCAACAGTCCTCGTCAATTCAACCACCCTATCGACATCAGCTCCACAGTGAACATTACCAACTCCCGAGTATGCATTTTTTTAAAGTTCTTGTTTACTTTCTCCGTTAAAATGTTCTCTCAGACACCAACATTTTCTGTTCTTCCCTCAGAGCGAGAGCCAGTACGAAACTAAAGGCAAATTCATATAAAAGAAAGAAGAAAACAGAAATCGATGCGTTTTTGCAAGACGCAGTTTCAAGACGTACCGACATACAGAAATGTGGAAGTAAAGTTCTACTCATTTCAAACCTCCGCGTTTCAAAATGGTGAGTGGTCGGTTTCACACTCCGGCCGTTTTGTCCCGGGATAGGAGTCTCCTGTACCCACCGGACAGAAGACAGGAATTGAGTGACCGCAAACTCGGTCTGAGTGTGGCGGAGGGAAGTGAAACCCGGTCTGCATCCAGTGACGTCACTGACAACAAGAGAATTGTCGGGCGGGGGAGGGTGGTGCGAGAGAGAGAGAGAATGTTGTACTGATAGCAGGACAAGTGTTGACTTCAAGGTCAAGCTTCCGCTTTCAGCTTATCGCCTGTACAATTTGGTTGTCTTGCTGGTTTCCGTGTGGGTGTGTTGTCATGTTGTATTCAGGTTGTTGACTTGGCCGACAAAGTACATCGTCATATCTTCAGCATAGTTGCAGACAAGTTCAGGTGGGTACATAAGCTAACAGAGGCTGTACAAATAGCTAACCAACAAGAACAACAATACCATAATTCAGGACAGAACACAGAACATCGCGCCTGAGTGATTAGTCTTCCTGTTTGGCATCCCGGTTTCAAATTTCGACTCGGAGGTCAGCTATCGTGAGCAAAACCTTTCACATCGATGTTGGTAGCAATGCAGTGTGGGTAGAGACCAACATTTCCTAGAAACATACTGACTCCATATTCGTGGCTTGAATGAAGATAAAGGCACCATCCTCCTACGAAACTTTGGAGTCTACCAAGTACATACGACATTGCTACCCACAAAACATCGACATCTGCAGCTCTGAAGAAGAAAACAATATGTTTCTCCGAAACGTTGGTATAATCCTAAAAGGAGCCGATATGTGGCGTTACAACCCAGGAGACAAGATGGAGATCCCATAAAGACCTTTCACGATGACCTTCAGCGTCTCCAGCCAAATTCTGGGATGACAGAACATTATTAACACAGCCAACGACTGTTAATTTCAACATACATAAACAGTGCCGCATTTAACCTACTATCCACATGCGCAAGGAAAAATACCTTCAACCGACTGACACATTTTTGTTAAATCTGACAAATGTATCGCACCACCAATGGCCAATCCACTTAGTACTTTTTCAGTTCGTAACCTTACGAGGTGGAAAAATAAAACACTAGCAACACACAATGTATGGTCATAAAATTGTGTCCGGCGTTTTCCTGGAGATACTGCGGAAACCCACGAAATCCCTAAATCAGGAGTATGGAAGATGGAACAGAGTAAATCTGGAGCATTATCATCACAGTAATAGCATCGGTTGAATAGCCTAAAACGAGGATGAAGATGGCTGATGATGCGGGCAGCGAGCTCCTCTGAAATTCTGCGATCTAGCAGAATTCACTGAGCAACAACCCAGAAGACCAGTCTTCATATTCGATGCCGTAAGAACCTGAAATCTCAGCCTAAAGCGAGAGTACACTGGTTGTCTCTCTTACATTTTTTTTACTGATTTCATGATACAAAGGACCCAAAAGACATCCACTGCGTCCTTCACATTGCTTTGTGTTGTCTTACGTTTTCCACTGCCAACACATATAAGATTTCAATGTGTCTAACTTTTATCCAGCTTGTGCTGAATTTCGTGTGGCAGTAATTAGAGTAAAAATTCGTACAGCATAACACATTACATGTCTCCTGCTGACAAAAATAAAAAATGATGATTATAGAAGCTTTATTTTACTAGAACTTAGTTAAACATTTACCATATCAAAAAAATATTTCAAACCGAAGTTGTATACCTTAAAATACCATACGACTTATAGTACGCATATATATTTGCAAAAGCCTTCTCTAGAATATTGATAAAACTCGACTTTTTATGCAAAATAAAATTCAACAATCCAAGCAACTTTGGCGCAGACTCCCCAAATACATTCTATCAGTAGTTTCGGAGTTTAAACTTGCTAACAAGCTGACGTGCATATAAAAACATTTTAATACGCATCCATTTTGTGCACTTCGCGAAAAGAACGAATGACGAGCGTATCTTTTTGAGAAGAAAGGAAAAATCTGTTCAGGGAGTAAAAATTAGCGTTTAAGTCAGTTTATTTGTGAACACAGGTGTAATGCGATGTATTCTTATTGATTTTAAAACATCGCTAGATACGCCACTGCCTAAAATATAATGACGAAAACGGACTCACTCCTCAAGTGGAAGCTTGCCAATGTGTATAGATGTCCTTGACGATACATTGCAAATACTAAAATCACACCTTCACTTCGGTAAAGATATTGATTACACCATGGTTACATTTCTGCCTCGTGAATACAGCATGTCCTTCGGTATGGGATCAATAATGTTCATATAATTATTTTCAAAGTAGTTAATGTTCCAATATTCTATTACTCTGTAAGACATATTGAGGACAAATGATAGTTTACAGCGTTCACATTTCGAAATACAGAGACGGAATACAACAGAGAGAACGTGTGGAGTGGGCAGTATTTCTTAATTTACAGAATACGTCTGCAATTCTGAAACCCGCATTACTTGTAATATTCATTTTGATCTCTTCTATGCTTGCTGCATGCCCTTCCCATCTCAACTTCTTTGATTTATCGACAAAAAACATTCGATGAAAAGTATAAATGGTGAACAAATTATGAAACTCAACACGATGTAATCTTCATTCATTTTAAATAAGGGCTTGTGGCATGAAATTAATTACGACTCATAGATCTATGTAGTGCAAAGTAACTACCGTGCGTTGTAAGACTTGTGGTTCTCACAGCGGTGAGTATGAAGATTTCCGTCTTCTGGGTTGTTGCGCTGTGTAGTCTGGTTGATGTTAACCAACGTTTCAGAGGTCATACTGCCTCCGTCATCAGGGCGATGAATATGACATCAACCAGACTACACAGCGCAACAACCCAGAAGACGGAAATCTTCATACTCACCGCTGTGAGAACCACAAGTCTTACAACGCACGGTAGTTACTTTGCACTACATAGATCTATGAGTCGTAATTAATTTCATGCCACAAGCCCTTATTTAAAATCTAAGAATCGCCCTGATGACAGAGGCAGTATGACCTCTGAAACGTTGGTTAACATCAACCAGACTACACAGCGCAACAACCCAGAAGACGGAAATCTTCAACTACCGTGCGTTCTTTGCACAATGTGCACAAAATAAACAGTATGTCTGTCCGTCCGTACAAATGATTAAAAAGCAGAACCACTACACAGATTTGGATTAAACTTACGCATTTGAAGCATGTATTCCGGAACGGATTACATTTTTCCAGTTTTAGCTTTGTCAACAACATATATTGCTACATACAACATATCATATTGTTGTAGGGTTCCGTCAAAAACAGATTTTAATTTGAAATAAATGATCATTAAAACCAATGTGGGAAATAAAATCACAAAGAAGCTCTTGAAACACTTCGCGCGCACTTAAACACCGTACACCCTGCAACTAATGTTGTGGCAGAAGACCCTATAATTCGGAAGAATCAATGTCCCATTTGCCAGTGTTTAGGAAGACGAGTGGCCTTGTGCGACCAGGTTCAGCTGTTGCAGGCCACTCCTTTACCCAAGATTTTTATACCGCCCAAATGACAAGTCTTCTCATTTCCCATGTCACAGTCTATTATTTCGTCCGAGGGCCAGACGTAACAATCACTTCAGGCAGCCATTGTTATGTCTGAAGACACTATGACAGGTAAAAATGTTATAAACTTTAGACACCTCCCTTACAGCAATCATTTGCACGTTTCTGGGAAGACATGGGATGAATAATTTATTGGTACGCAGAGGCTATGTAACAGTTTTGCACAAGACTGCCTGGAAATGTCACAATAGCATGGCTCCTTTCATAACAAACACTTGAAATGTTGATTATGACGTTCTAGGTTCTGAAGCCCTGCAGACTCGTAGGCAGGTAACGTTTCGGAGAAACACATCGTCTCCATCTTCAAGGCTGAATTGATGATCTTGGAAGTGAGGCAGTTTGCATACGACCATATGAATAATAGGCTGGAGAAATGGCTCCGAAGATGGAGGCAGTATGTTCTTCGAAACGCTGGTATCTACCTACGTGTTCAAACGGTCTCAAAACCCAGAAAACTAGCATCGTTATCCTCACTGGCATGAGAACATCAAATCTAACTTGAAACGCTGTGCAACACTCGGTCGCCTTAATTGTAACACTCATCCGGTAAATTTTTACCAGAAAATAATCCAAATAAAAAATTAACGAGGTTGTAGACCACAGCAGAAACCAGAAACCCATGAGGTTCCTTCCTACTGCTTTGTTATATACTACCCAACTCATTTTACAAAATCTCTTTTCGCAGCTGACTATTATTCAGCTGATTAAAAAATTCCTATTATGAATTCTGAATGTTCATCATTGTCACCACAAAATCCCCACATTAAGCCTAAGGGATACTGTGACAATTAGGAATACAGTTCTCATTTGACAGTGAAGGGTTTGTTATCCATGTACGAATCCCAAGTATACAACGGACATTTGTCGACTGTTGCATATTCAACACAATGCCCAACTACAAGAGTAGTATACACTTACAATAGGCTAATTTGATAGGTCAGAACCACCGGATGATACTGAGTTACTCCATTTCCATGCCCCAGTGCTATATAATTACACTCCAGTAACAAATATTTTCTTTAACCCATGGCGAACGATAGTTACGTACTCTCAAATGCGGTATACGTACTATTAGAGTCATGATTGAATGATCCATGTTCCCGGTTGGTGTAAGTTGCAAGCCCCAGCTCGGACGGAAAATGTAACACTGTTGTCAGTTCAATTGAACTCCAAAAACATTGAAGTGTGTGGTCGTAAACTTGTAACAAAGAAAGTAAATTCCAGTTGGCTAATCATCAGCTGATTCGCTGGCAAAACCAAACACCTGGCAACGTGCCAGGCAAAACACGTGACCGTCGGCCAATGCAGTTTTGAGGTGGATGGCGCCGAGCGCTGCTTCGAGGGATCATCAAAATCGCGACTCAGATATAAAACTGCATGACGTAGTAATCATGATCTCTCACAGTGTAACACGTGCTTGAAACCAGCGACGTGACTGTCTCGAGAAATTGGCAGCGGCAAATTCTACGCGTGGCCAGGTAAAGTGCCGCTTTGCGCAGTTGGTTTTCTTTGTCGTACTCCTACTGGGACCCTGAAGTCTGAAGGCCGTCTCCTTCAATCGCAACCTCAGGAAGTCATGTCGTGATGGACAAGGGGTGCCATAAACTGATCGTCTATATCGAGTGTCATTTAGGATGAATGTTGGTAACCATCTACAAATTACGCGTCACAGCTCGGAAGACAACTGAAATATTTCACGGCCGTGAAAACCTAAAATCTCACATTAATAGGCAGTATATGTAATTACATTACATAATTGCTCCTCTTTTACCATGTGTAGGGTTTGTACACCCCTGCACGCAGTACACTAGCGTTCAGCTCATCTCTATTGGCAACCTCATCTGTGTTTCTCAATCTTTCAGGGACACGCCTTTGAAAATGTTAAAAGTCGCTAAGCGTAGAGGCACAATGTACATTTTTTGAGTCAGTAACTGAATGGTGTATTTCAACAGCTTCGATTGCACGTGGCATCACAACAAACAAACAAAAATCTTATCATTAATTTGTTTAAAAATAAATACTTGGTGTCTGTATGATGTAACATACGTTGTCTAACATTACATTTTAAATTCCAAGGCACTTTGGAATTCGAAAGAATTTATTTATGATATAAAACGGTGCATGCATAAATAATATCTATGTTGAAAATTTCACTTTTCTGTAATTTTTTACAGAAATGTTCTTTTCGTGAACAATCTTGGTAACTCATATTATAAGACACCATATTGCCACAAATTTACTCGTTGCGAAAGGTAATTAAATGTGTGCAAGTCTACTCTTTAATAAAATCTGTAGGTAAACAACGGCACGTTACAAGTAGCAACATATCTGACAGCACAATTTGACTTAATGACTCACAGGTTATTTAATAACTCTGTTTCAATAGTAGAAGTTACGTAGTGTCGATCAAGATTGTGAGTGCGTAATGGTTTGGAATAAGGAGGACGTAAATATCAACTCTCTTCATGCTGGTTTATATATAAATAACCTTGTTCTGTTGGCATATTTCAATTATAGCGTATAAATACCGTTATTAAGAAAGCAATAAATTCGTTCATAGATGACGGGATATATTTCTTTCACTAATGATTATCTACAGGTTTGCGAGAATGATTGATTCACATAGGAATACTACACTGAGGCTGTTCAGTGCCTGAGGTACAAAGCCTATTTAATTTACTTACTGAAGTTGTGGGGTGATACTACGAGACTACTCGTACATCCAAACAGAATTACTGCCGAAATAAGAGACATTTCTGGAGTCAGCGCTATTGAAAACGAGAGCAGATCCAACTCTCTACACGTCGTGGAATGACAATGAAAATATCCATCCAAGTATTCCTACAACCTTCCACCGATCACAAACGTCAAATAAATCAGAGACTTACAAAATAGCTTACAGATTTTAAAAATATGTTTCAGAACACAAATTAAACCTAAAATATTCATATACAATGTTGGAAAACATGTGACCGTGAATATTTATTGAGAATAAAAACCCTCCCTACAGTTTTATCTGAGTCGATGGGAGTGATACAAAATTACGTATAAAAACTGATGTCTGACCAATTCACCGCAAACATAATACAATCCACACAGGCCTGAATTCTACTGTTGGCAAAGCCACCAATAGTACAGCCAGCACCAACACTGTATATAGGCAGACAATATTTCGAAGATTTCCGCCTTCTGGGTTGTTGCGCTGTAGATGTTTACCAACGTTTCAGAGGTCATACTGCCTCCGTCATCGCCCTGATGACGGAGGCAGTATGACCTCTGAAACGTTGGTTAATATCGACCAGACTACACAGCCCTACAACCCAGAAGACGGAAATCTTCACACTCACCGCTGTGAAAACCTCAAAACTAAACAATAAATCTTTAATTGTAAACCAGATAATCGCACTGAAGACGGAGGCAGTATGACCTCAGAAACGTTGGTTAACATCGACCAGACTACACAGAGCAACAACCCAGAAGACAGAAATCTTCATACTCATCGCCCTGATGACGGAGGCAGTATGACCTCTGAAACGTTGGTTAACATCGACCAGACTACACAGCGCAACAACCCAGAAGGCGGAGATCTTCATACTCTCGCTGTGAGAACCTCAAGTCTTACAGACAATATTTCGTTTCACATCATTAAATAAGTATACAGGCCTACCGCATCGAAAGTCAATTTCAACAAGGAGCATTATTTCCATACACCAGTATCAATTTCTGTAAAGCAAATCGATGTACAGAAATTCCGTAAGTTTTTATTTCAGCTCCACAGAGAAAGGAGGATTACACAGAAGCGACACTGACCGAAATGAAAATGTCCTGTCAACTTCCAACGAAAGCCTGCAATATCAAATTAAATCTAAATCTTTGGGGGGAAAATAACCCGACAAATCGAAAAAGTAAACGTACAGAAACAGCGATGAAATAAATAAAGAAGGAAAAAGGAAAAGTACGAAAGAAAGAAATAAACAAATACATGACATAACCTATGCAGTCGATAAGTGTATTTAAATAGCTACAAATTAATCCACCCGGAAAATGAGGCGGGTGCTTCCTTTGAAATTACATGTAGAGCGCTACATTGCCGACCTGTCCTTCATCACTCTGTAGCCTAAAACATCAAACGTTAATATGAAACTCGTTTCTCTAGCAAGGACAAAAGGAAAAGTGTTTCGCGGTGCCAAGACACGTTGTTCAAGTCCCAACGTGGAAAGGTTCCAAAACTAATTTAGGAATAAATCAGAGGGGAAAGAATAAAAGACGAAAGGGAAGCGGTTTATAGAATATTTCTACTGGCATAAGATGAGAGGAAGAGTGATTTCTTAAGTCGCTGTCGTCATTACAAACATTGTCCAATAGGTGGAATTCAATGCACGAGTAAGTAGAGGCCGTACATAAAGTTAGTAATGAAGTACTTTCCTGAAGTTTTCTGTCTTCTGGGTTGTTGCGCCGTGTAGTATGGTAGATGTTTACCAATGTTTCGGAGCTCATACTGCCTCCGTCATCAGGGCGATTTCCTCAGAAACGTTGGTAAACATCTACCCGACTACACAGCGCAACAACCCAGAAGACAGAAATCTTCATACTCACCGCTGTGAAAACCTCAAACCATACAAGTACATTACTATGTTCGGTCTTTCAATTTTACTTCCTTTATAGTTCATATTTGTGCGTTTTCTTTATTTATTAATTTTCTCTCCATCACCACTCCTCTATTGCATTTCTGTCTTCATCTCTCCTGCTTTATTTTTTCCAATTTCTATCACGGGTTCTTTGTTTTATTTTTATTCTTTGCTCGTTTGCCTGTCTATTCACTTGTATTTCCTTTTTCGCCGTGTATTTCTCTCTCTACGTTCCTTTCCGTGCCACTTTCTCTCAAGACACCGCTGTCATATTAATTTCTGTAAACAACGGCAAACGAAAATAACAATGAGTACTCGGCGCAATACCGAACGTGTTCCAAATATGAGACCAATCACAAATTCCACAAAACAGAAACCTTGAGAAGCTAAGTCATTCAGCTAGTCAATAAGTCGCCCGTCTTTTAAGGTACCCGAATGTTTATTTCCTTTCTCTGAAACGTACGCCACTAGACTACCCTGAGCAAGTTGAAGCCGGCTCACATTTTCACATTCAATTTCCTGACGATTAATATAAATTATTAGTCTATCAACACTTAGGACGGAAAACAGTCTTTTAATTTCATGTTTCCAGACCAAAATGTTGAATGCATTCATCTCGTTATTTCTAATGTTCTATATCCTTCATTACATTTTTTTATGATCCAGTATTTCTTTTGGCACGTCATCCTCAGACACTTCTATGTGCTCTTCCCTTTAATTAAGAGACCCCGTTCAACACCTAAACAAACCAGTTAGCGTAAGCACACCACCAGTTATAGTTTATAAGGCACTGTTTACAATTGCCAACAACGCGTTTCGTACGCAAGGGACGATGTCTTGAGCTTACGCAGGCTACAATGGGTCAGACATGTAACATACACTAGAAGAAAACGTTAAAAGCCTGAATGTAAAAGCATGCTAACGGAAAGATACGAAGAAAGAATATATACAAGGAACATTAAGTTACAATAAATCATAAATAAGATGACGTGTTTGAGAATACACAGCATGGTGACCTCACGAGCAATTTCTGTAAAGAAATTAAAATAAGAATGTGAGATCATAGAGGAATCTGTGTGTGTCCTCCCTTTCAAATTTCGATAGAGGAAACAAGGACCTCCGAAATGTTGGTAAACTTCTAGTAGACTACACGGCGCTACAACAATATTACAGCCATCTTCAAATGTTAAGTAGTTAACAAAAATGTTTTGCTGTTTATCTATAATACTATGTAGAATCAGCAAGCATATTACCTTTCGAGTCATTATCAAACATACATTTAAAATGTCTCACATACAAACTGTAACCTAACCTAACCTGTATCTCATGTCTGTGATTCCCAAACTTCTTTCCCTTGAGTACTAGAATATTGCTGAAGGTCTTGGGGAAACACTCGATGATTTTTATTCCAGTTCTGTAACAATCGGAATGCGCTAGGCTATAATAAAGAAGTTGGCACTGTAATTAACCGTATTTCCTAAATTTTAATACGCACTTTTCTCACATTTTAAAATCTATGAAATCGGGGTACGTCTTATATTTGATGGCGTCTAACGAAGAATATTACTGTACGACTAAGCGCAAGAAAAATGTTCACGCCCATAACACTAGTCTTGGGACAGAAAACATAAAGATAGCAAGAAATAATATCATAAACTATTATTACAAAGAAGTTTAATGTTTTAAAATTGACAACTCCTATTATAATATACGAATTTTTTTTTCAGAACACCCATTACAAACTCGAGAGCGCGCCTTAGAACTGATGTTTTACTTTTGCCTGCAAAACTATTACTAAATCAATACCGAATCTTATAATCGATGGCGTCAACTAATTTGGTACTTCTGTACTACTATTTGTAAGTTCATTATTTAATATTTTTACAAACTGTTCATCATCCCAGTTGTTCTCCGTAGTTCAATACCATCTCATGTTTCCCTTTTTTACTGTACAAACGTAGAATAACATTTAACCTGTGAGCCGAGAAAGAAAAACCCGATAACCAGTTTCATTTCCAAGAAGAGAGTCTGGTCATCGCACTTTGAAGACCATATCTGCTCTCACGTAAAGCAAAAATAAATATCCAACAAAGACTGGAAATATGTACTCTACTGGAGTACATCTACTTTTCAAATGTTCATTCGTCTTGAAGCTCATTTAATGCAGATATAAATACATTGTTGGAAGGCTGACAATCTTCCAGAAATTATTTTTCTTTATATTTATTTAAACACTCACCACATCGAAAAAAGTCCCAAATAAAATTTCACCTAAATGAGATCAGCATCTTTTATCGCGTATCGAATTTTCGTATATGAGTCGTTTTGAGCTTAATGTAGGTACCTGAGGTTAATTTTGTCAACAGTATCTTCAACACCAGCAGGTAAAACACGGAATAAAGAGAGAAAACTCTTCACTGTGCCTGTGTTGTATGGATTTCGTGCAAAAACGCATCTTATAAAACGTACAGGCCTACCGTTCTAAACACTTATACCAAGTAAAAATGCCAGGTGGCACCTCATTGATAAATAACATTATACAGAAACTTCCTATGAAATGCTGGTGCGTTTGCTTGCAAACAAATCCTCTGCTTTTATAAAACCCAAGACTCATCACAGTCTTAAAAATGCCTTTAGACTCAATTAACTGAAACCTACCATTTCTCCATCTACGTCTAGGTCTCTCAAGTCATTTCTTCCTTCAAATATTTATAACCAAAATTTTGTACGCATTTTTCATTCTTCCCGCACGTTACACAGGCTATTTCATTAATTTAATTTTAATAACAGCATTAAAGAAAAGATTACGAGCCAGTATATAACTTTCTCCAGTCTGTCATTTCAATCCTATTACGTCAAAATATTGTCATCGTCAATATCATCTCACACAACCTTAATATTGTAGCCATCCTTCAGGGTTAGATAATATTTTCATATCCATATAAAATAACACCAGATTATATTATTTTCATATTTTAATAAATATGTTTTTTAGACAAGAAACGGGAAGATAACATATTCGTAAATTAATGGTAGCAAGTATTTCCTAAATGTAATCTGCCATTAGTCGTCTGATCTTATTTCGACAAATAACCTATGAACTCCAAGAAACAAACGATGTAGTTCATGCATTACAAGGTTCCCGACAGACGTTGCTATTTGAAGATAAAATACTTAGAAATAAATTAAGTTTATAACGTGACCTTGATTTAGGTTACGACATTCACGTTATCAACTGCGAGATAAGATAAGGCATCATAAACAAACATTAATGGGCTGTTATAAACGTGTGATACAAGTTAGCATCACCAATGTGGTCCGGAAACGTAGCAGGTCTTTACAAAAACGGCAGGAAAGAACTAATGACGCCAGTTTCCTTCAAATGGTAAAGCTAACAAAAACTATATTAATTGCCACACAATTTAATGTTACATTTATGTGTTTAATTTCCAGTAACACAGATTCCGCCTTCTTTAAAATTTCAGATAAAACTTCAAAATTTCGCACAGTCGATATGTTGACACCTTACAGCTCAGTGGTAACCATACAATCCACGCACTTTAACAATGAATAATCGCAGTTTGACCACAGAGTGTCATTATTACATTCGTATGATTCTCGGAATAAACTCCGATTATTTCCATGAACAACATTAACCAATATATCTTTACAATGGAGACGCGTTGTTTTCTTTGAGGTAGGTACTGCATGTTTATGTGTTGTTTAAACGAGACGAATAACACATCGACAGGATTTGTAAATATTTTTAAGGTATCAATATAATAAGCCACAATACTGTACAGACCCATTTTATTTACTTATTTTATTACTTATTTAACAACACTCTTAGTGACTTACTACATAGCGTTGAATAAAACAAATCCATTAATGGAATTGGAAGGATATGGAAAATACGGTCGCGGACTAATTTCAGGTACCATATCAAACTTACCTAGATGGACTGAAGAATGTCACATAAAACTTAAGTCATGTTAGCCGGTCCCTGGGCCAATATTTGAACACACGACCTCCCGAATAAGAATAATAAAGCTAACCCCTCAAACGTAAAGTGCAGTTTCAAAACAGAGTTTAAGACATAACTTCAAGTAGAAAGAGATGGGAAAACCATGTAGACAGAGTGGCTGAAGACTGGAGATTGCATGGACTAAAGCATTGTCAAGAGTAGCAGGAAATCAAGGAGACGCGGGAAAGACATTAAATTGCGTAATCAGTGAAGACAAGACGACGACATTTACTATCGTGAAAGTTTGGATACATCTCTGTTGTAATTAATGCCAAATGTTTCATTTGATTTTACGTGTTGTGAATGTTGCCTAAATATACGCGACAATAGCAAGTTACTGGACCAGCCGTTTATTTTTTCGTTAGAATATCAATTTGGGACGCTGTATAATGAAATTCCGTGTCAAGGCTTGATATCGATTAAACATCAACAGAGTTCTGGCAATTACATCACAGGCCTGTTCCTATTAAAAATTGTCACGAAATTTAGCGAGTACTGAAATGTTTAAACGACTCGACATCTGACTTTATGTAAGCATTATAACGTTTCTAAATACTTCTAAAAAGTTGAAACCATTTACAGGTATGGTATCGGATGTCCTTCCATTAACCATCGGCAAATTACTAGCCATCAAAGGTTTTAGTGATTCAAAATAACATTCTTTTCATGAAAATGTTTGCTCTAGAAAGCATGAGAGTCACGCTAGTAAGTTGTTCCTACAATAGCAAATTTCGCTTTACCGAAACTGTTGTGTAGGAAGGCGCAATGTCATGACGCCACATATCTGATTTTTCCCGACGAATCCATTGCTACAAACGTTCCTTTACTTGTGCTTCTAGGCCGCACTAAAAATGACAAATCTCATCGTCAGTCAGTAAAGTAAAGTAAAGTTTGTCCCACTATACGCCATGTAGGCGTTTGGGGTGAGTGGAGGTATAGCTCCTCTCTTTCTTGACCTCTCTTTCTTGGCATTAGATGGGGGTGAGTGGTCAGCAACACGCCCCGGCCGGCTTTACCCCCGGGAAAGGACCCCGGTACCCATTGTAGAGGAGGCTGGGTGGGCCCCAGAGCCGGTCTGGACGCAGAGGCCAGAAGAAAAATCCTCTGCCCCCGTCGGGGATCGAACCCCGGTTGTCCAGCCCGTAGCTGGTCACTATACTGACTGAGCTATCCCGGCTCATCTCATCGTCAGTCATTATACATAATTACACAAAATACACTTAAGCTTAAACTAAAAGTTTAGTTTAAGTTTATTTTGTGGTATAAGTAAGCGTTTTATTGGCGTATCGTTTCTTTGTCTTCAAGTGGAAAGGAACGTTTGAAATAAACTTTTGAAATAATGACTGACGATGAGTCAGTCATTATTTCAAAAGTTCGGGTTGCTCCAAAAATCTCGCTGAAACGTCTGAGAAAGTGGTTTTCCTTTCCACTTGAAGACAAAGAAACGATACGCCAATAAAACGCTTACTTATACCACAAAATAAACTTAAACTAAACTTTTAGTTTAAGCTTAAGTGTATTTTGTGTAATTATGTATAATGACTGACGATTACTTATACCACAAAATAAACTTAAACCCAAAAACTATTTTACAAGAAAACTGCTTAATGATTCAGCCACTTGATCCAATACATGTCACCTCATCAGCATAGTCAGTGTCTGCATAAACCCAACAGTCAAGTCATAGCCAGATCATTTATACATCATTCAGTTCAGGATATTGCATTTTCCAGTTTACTCTCAATAAATATGAATACTAAGTATTAAAACAACTAAATTCACTTATTATTAAGAAAACAGTATTAAAAGAACTATAATGTAACTTGTTCTTCTCTACGAGTGTGGAACTTTGTCACTCGCTCTAACGGGAGAACAGAAGCTGGTGGGGTCTGAGGAAAAAGCCTTGAAAAGGACTGTGTCGCAATCAAAGAAAGAGCAAACAACAACAGTGCAGAGAAGGCTATAAAATGAGGAGAGAATAAATCAAGAATAATTAGATGAGGGGAGTGTCCAGCAATCACAGGGATACATCAGGGGCAATACAACAGTCTGGTTGGAAAATCTGAAGAGTAGAAACAACTTTTGATAACTACGTGAACTGGGAAGTTACTACCTTATTAAAGAATGTCTCAGAGAAATGGGTTGTCAAGAAGTAATTCCATGCCTTTATATGCCAGTAGGCTCATTACCCTGTTCAGAAATTACGTCATTGAACCCAGCCCAATCTTAACATCTATTTCTTTAAGATCCAATATATTACTATCGAATATTACCTTCCCACCCATGCCTAGGTTTTTATGCATCTAATATACCATCTTCTTAGTGCATGAAGCTGTTTTTGTTAATTAAATAGGAATTAACTGGAAATGGGCAGGGTCCAATAAAGTGAGTTAAGAACAAAGTGGAGTACCATAATAGCAGGAATTTTCTGAACGAATCCAGTAGCCCTCAGTTGATCACTAAGTCCTTGTACTACAGAGTTAAGTTACAGACCTGTTTAATGTATGTAGCAGTATCTGTAGGGAACTGCGTTTGGCGGATACCTGGTTCTAATTTCGACTGGATTAGCCGCTATCCTGAACGACGCTAAGGCTTCTTTCCGTCTCAAGCAAATCGTCGATCTATCACGGAACAAGATTAAATAACGGTAAATGTAGTTTGCAGACACTGGCTTATTCTTACTTTTTGGAAAAGAGACACGACTTGGGAGCCACTGCATTATTTGGCGTCATCAACTGCCCATTACGTCAGAAACGTAATCCCGGCGAATGGAAAGAGACTGCGTGAGAAATTTATTTTGCAATTAATTTACGTAAGTGTAAGAGCGCCTTTCAATCAACGGCGAATAAAATGTGCATAATCATCACATAAAGGTCATAACAATTTAGAAACAGCCACAATAGAGACAAGGAAGGTGAGTTGCTAGGGGTTACATACTTGAGACACTTTATAATTGTCTGAGGGCCATTGACTGCTGTCAAGTTCAAGGGCAGTTTTATCACACGAGCCATTTCAACCAAAGTAAATTCTTCTACAGTGTGTTCAGGATGTATATGGAGCGGAAGTAAATATATAAGAGAAAGAGAGGCAGCAAGTGATATGCTTAGTTCCCAATCGCACGACGGTCCTGGATAAGGATTTTCAATCACGGCGGAGAAAAAAAATCGACATTCTGAATGATATAAAACACAACTAATCACCAACCACAAAAAAGCATGTGAATAATTATACCACTTAAGCACATCAGTGCGTCTGAAATCCAACTCGATTTTTGTTATATTGAAGGAACATGATGTGACGTGAACCGCGCTCAAAGGAACGTCCCCGGCTGTAGTCCAATGGGAAGCCAATATATCGCTCCATGGCCAATGTTTGTTGATGTCTGCTCCACACACATCCTGAATAGACACGCAGCTGTTGCCTTATTCCTTTTTCACCTTGTTTCTCAGAAACACGGCAACTTGACGCTGAACCGGTATCTATCATTTTCCAAAGGCAGATATATTATAAAAAACGTCTGACAAAACAGAAGGCAATAAAATTAAATGTATTTATCGGCATGGAAGATGGAGAAAACACATGCACATTCTGTGCACGCTTCACCTTATAATATTACGGTGATTAAATCAAATATGATGTTGTTCAAACATAGAATATGCGTGGCACAGATGAGAAATGCATAATTTTAGTAGAAAAACCTCAAGGAACGAAACCGCTTGGGAGACCGAGGCACAGATGACAGGACAATATTCTATTGAATCTTAGATAAATAGAGTGTGAGGACTGGACTAGGCTCAAATGGTCCAGGACAGGGTTCAATGACAGGATTTATGAACACGGCAATAAACCCACATATTCTAAAAAAAAACGGCATTTCTTATTAAGGCTGTCTTCTCGGTTGTTGCACCGTGTAGTCTGGTAGTCATCCTGATGATGGAGGCAGCAAGGACCTCTGAAACGTCGGTAAACTTCTACCCGACCACACGCCGCAACAAACCACAAGACAGCCATCTTCAGACGCACCGCCGTGAAAACCTCAAATAGGGCATTTCGTGACAAGCTGAATGGCTAACAGCTTACCAAGAGAGACCTGTACAATGGATGAGTTAGAAACGTACTACGATTAGCGGGCGAAAAACGTAGTATCACTTACATTACTTTTTTTCGGTACTAAGTTTTATTCACGAGGTACTCGCTTCGAATTTCGACCGAGTTATCGGCTATCCTGTGCTTTCTTCCTTGGTTTCCGCATTCTCTCCAGACGAATGAAGGGATAATGTTTTGAATGTCACAATCGCCTCCTTCATGATCCTTAACTACTCATCATTGTGAACTCCACATTCCATTCAAAACTAATAACCTATGCAGTAGAAGTAGCGTCGTTAAATCACTTTAGGACTAAACAGGAATAAACAATCCTACAGTATTACCGAACCGTTGCATTAGAGACGCCAAGACGCCACTGTTTAAGTTAACTCAGTGATAAAGTAGCTGTTATCGTTCGGAGGAAATGTTTCTCACTTCGCGTCCAGCCGGGACTGGGCTATCGCGTCACAACGTCTTCGCGGTTTTCTCAGTTTATCCAGGAGACTCTACCTATAAGTCTACAGCAGTGGTCCCCAACCTTTTTGTGCCTATGGGCACATTTGAGAGTTTATGAGATCGTGGCGGGCACCAACCAATTAACAAAGCCAAATTTTCTTTTCTCTGTACAAATAAGATATGGACACCAAATAATACACAAAACAACACGACATTTAATGATACAAGAAACCATGCAATCAAAAATATGTACTTTTATAAGTACAATTATTATTACTCAAGTGGGAAGTTAGTGTGATTTTTGGCACTGCATTTCATCGGCCAGTTTTTCAAAGTTGGTAGTGTAGGATGACGTTGCTGCTCGCAAACAATGGTCAAGATGGGCATTAGTAAGTCGAGATCTGTGCTTTGATCTTATAATGTTCGTGGTTGAACGGCCTTCATTATTCAGTATAACCTCTTTCCGTAACAACGCGGGCACCCATAAAAGTCTTGGCGGGCGCCATGGCGCCCGCGGGCACCGCGTTGGGGACCACTGGTCTACAGGACCTTCAAACAGGTCACAAACACTTTCCTGCCTATTCAACACTTACAACGTCTTTAAACAGCCTAATATGCATCCAAACCTGATCTCTCACAGGTCCTTGCTGCCGCCATCATCAGGGCAAGGACCTCTTAAACGTTGGTAAACTTCTACCAGACTACACGGCGCTACAACCCAGAAGACAGCCAATTTCGTACTCACCGACTCGTGAACCTCAAATCGTACTGATATCTGATATCAGTTCTTTTTCAACCAATAACAGACACCTCAGAGACCTGAAGCTGGACACGAGGAACAACTATTGGGATTACATAACAGGTAGAGTCGCTTACGAGTTAAATAACGGTGTGCGCAGAGCCTCTGAACCATGTTGAGATATGGATCTTATAAATGCGTGACTAATTCTGACTAGCTAAGTGACGGAGTACATGAGAACTCAAATAATCAACTCATTAACTACTTAACGATCAACAAAATCAACTAAATTCTTATGTAATCAGATAACTGATAGCTAAAATTAGCTACGAACTGGCCAACTGGTTACTTACGGAGTAGCTAACAAGGTAGCTAAACATGAAATAGAAACTCAGCAGGTAATTAGGTGACTAAGTAACTACTAGCCTATTTAAAACCTTAACACTCGGAATAATTTCCTGACTAGCCCTGACTGGAAATGATCTTGCGGAAACTCGCTATGGATTACACTTCATTGGCTCAGAACAGTCCAATGGCTGGCCCCTGTGAACACAGTAAAGAAGTCTTCGGGTTCCATAAAAAGCAAGAGAACTCCTAATCCGCTGAGTGATTGCTACTGAGGGACTCTGCTCCAAGGAGTTATTTAATTACTATTATCCACAAGGTCACGGCATTTAGTTAAAATCCGTTGAATAGCTTCGGTGATTGAACAGAGAGATGGGCAGACACGACTTCCCCATCAGGAGCTTGCTATTCAAGAACTAAAAATTGTCATCCCGGAAACCAGGCTTAATTACATCTACCATGCCTGACCCTTTCCAACTCTGAGGACAGACTGTCCCTTGTAGTTCACGGCGCAACACATCGTGCATTCTGCAGACCGGACGTGCATGTCACTTGGCGACTGGTCAAGTCCAAGGCACGGGACGAATATGGCGGGAAACGCTGATCCTTTGTTTACACTATTTGTTGTCGGGTTTTCCTTTGTTCACTAACGCATGTCAACTCTACTTCTAAGTAGCCGTTTCTATCTCAGTCCTACAAAAATAACATGATCCCTATGTCTAAGACCACCAAGGCTTGCAGCTGGTCTTTTAAGTAATGCTCCGCGTATTTTAGACTATGAACCGTCCTTTGTTCACTGAGCAAACTAGAATACATGCCGAGTGCGTGGCGAAATTCTGGACTCCTATTGGTTGCAAGACGGGGAAATCCCAATCAACGCGGCCAGTCGATGTCTGTTACTGCATAAAGGCATAAATAACGTTATATTTGTCTTTCAAAGAACAAATCATGTATGTTTGCACTTTTATTTCGAAGTTACGCAACCCCCAAAGTAATAATTCAGGTTTCTCTTGGTCTTATTAGACGATCCGTTATAGCTTGTAGAGTCGCATGCTAGAATGATTGACACTTATTATTAGAAACAAAGGATATGGAATAAAATCGGGAATCTCCCGAACACAAACCATTTTCAACGGGACTCAAACTCAAGACAGCATTGACAAAACTGACCATCCAGAAATATTGCAGACTTACGTAAGACAAAATGTGCGAACGATGTGATAGGCAGGCCTGTAGAAATGATAGAACCGATGTCAAACGGACTGGCCTTTACAAATAACACACCCGGTGACAACTCGACTTCAAAGTATAAGTCGACTCGTTGCTCCTCGTAACAAGCAATACGAAAAGAGTGCCAAGATCAGAAACAATACAAATTATTCTAAATACTCTTCAAGGAGAGGGCAGAACCGGACAATTAAATCACTGCCTCAGGAATCAAAACTAGAAGTGAACGTACATTGCGTACCAGAGGCAGAAAAATACTGCTCACAGCAGGCTACAAGAACGCGAGTACCAAAAACAGAAACAAGAAAAACGTTTTAGAACCGTCTCACGTCTCAGGCAAATATTTGAATCCAGCCTGAAAGTAGCGGGGGGGGATTTAAGGATATTATAAAAAAATATATATGCCGTCTCGTACTCTTCAGGCAGTTAAATCGATTAGCAGAAGATGGGCTAGACATGTGGCTAAGATGTCGAAGCTAGAAACACAAAATTTTGGTGTGAAAACCTTCTAGAAATCTGCTACTTGGAAGACCGAAAATGAAATGGAGAGACAATATTAAAATAGATATTAGGGAAGTGTGCAGTGAGGATTAAACTGTCACGGGACTGTATCCTGCATGTGGTAGGATTTGGTAATAACATGCATATTTATCTCATAATTAACGACTAAATAACAATTTTAGACGCAATACGGCGTCAAGTAAAAAATGAGAATTTCTACTCTTACGAGCAGGCCTACTAAACTGTTCTGGACGTGGAGGGAAACTGTCATGGACTACTTTAATATAATATCTTAACAAAACTGAGGAAACTCACGGAGAGCGTAAAAACAGCCGATCTACCATGATTCGAAACAGGGACTCCTGTAATTCGAAGTACCAAGTTTTACAAAATACAGAGTGGCAAAACATTTAATGCCTCCGTATTGTAGCAAAACTATTTACATCACGTATGGGCACAACCTTACTGCTGCGCACTGACAATCATGCTTTAAACTATTACTGCCTTTGGACTACTGCACTATCTATCTGTTGGAAACCCCTTTGATGTAGGCAATACATTTCACTGATGTGGTATTTGGGTTGCATGCATATGTCTAAATGTACTGACCAGAGAGACTCGTAACCAGTTCGACCAGACAGATAATAAGTAGTCAATCTGCACAAATGTACTGCGCTGATTTATTCTTTCTTCTTAAACCCTATTTCAAAAATTTACTGTTGCCTTAAAACAAGTAAACATTCAACACTTGGTTTTAAAACCGCAAGGGATTCAACTGATTCACGACAAAAGTAAAGTAGCAGGCTGTTTTACAACACGGCAAGGAGTTTTTATACCAGATAAGCAATTATCAGCTACGGAAAAACGACCTGTACCATGTAGTTAGATGATGTACTACAACGCCATAGACATTTTCGTTTCAGGTTTGATATGTCCGAAACGTGAGACGCATTCATGAGGTAAAATGTCGCAGGTTTCCCATGAAACTCTACAAAAAAGCCGTACGTGAATCAGCTATAAATAAATAAACAAATATATATAAATAGTGGTATTCACAAAAAAGTCTTAAGCTCAGAAAAGGCCTAAACAACGCCCTCAAAATGCTAGATTTCCCCTTTAACAATAAGTGTTGCACAACATTGACCAAGTGAATTCGAAAAGACGCTACATAAATACTCG
>NW_019060164.1:556049-592959 GCF_000696155.1 Zootermopsis nevadensis | reverse complement strand
AAGACAGAAGGAAGAAAGTCGATATAAATTACGTAAACCCTTCATGTGTGTGGGTTTAAACCGTTCTTCCTTAACATCACAGATGCAGCGTCAAAGCGGACGATTGTGAATGTCGAAAGAATATACAGATTGAAGTTGTTGGAGAATATTTTGGTTACTATCCTACAATCTCTCAGCGGAAACTGAGTAAAATCACAAAACCCTCAGACAGGACAGGCAGTCGCCGAGCTGAAATTCGACCCAGGGGCATCTCAGCACGAGGAAAATAATCTAACCTCTACAGAGCCACGCTAGGTGGCGAATGTAATATTTTAATCCAGCGAAAAAGAATGGTAAATAACCCTTATGCAGTAACTTGGAATGATTTACCTCTGAATACGAATAATAACAAATCATAAAGAACAATCAGTAACTTGCCCCAATCAGTTAACCTTTAAGGGTTCTTTATTAGAGAAAAATTATTGGACCAATCAGAAGTCCCATACATGCGTCACGGACCAACCACGATCTCAATAACACTTCATGTCATCCTCTAGACGACAGTTAGAACGAGGTCAACTTGATGGTGTAGTCCGAGAACCGTACAAATAGGACCAGAACACCCGTACAAAAACCTCCTTGGTACAATTTCTCCGTCAGTACCAGATAGTTACTTAACCGATCAATAAATGTGCAGTTCTGTGACTCCGACGGCTTATCAACATCACAACAGCCATCCACTGAGCAGATTCTAATTCAGTGTAACATCGCTCTTATGTAGGATTTGAAGTTTTCGCGGCGGTGAGTTTGAAGATGGCTGTCTTTTGGGTTGTTGTGCCGTGCAGTCTTCGTCCTGATATTGGAGGCAGCAAGAACCTCTGAAACGTCGGTAAACTTCTAACATATTACACGGCGCAACAACCCAGAAGACAGCCATCTTCTAGCATGGTTCTTCCTGAGAAACTGATAATTTCACAAGTAGTCTAGATTTACACACATTTTTATATAACCAGGAAGATCATCACCACAGAACCAGAAGTTCACTGCGTGTTTAAAAGAGCTGCCATTCGACCTCATCATAAGCCACTTGAATCCAGTTCACGTCCTCACATTCTCATTTCCCTAATGCATACATCTTAATGTTATTTCATCATCCTAATAACATTTAGTAAATTTCTGACTTTATTAACAATGTCACTGTTTTACAAGCAGTTGCTTTTATTTGAACTGCATGTTTAGACCGAAAACGGTCATCACTAAGATTCTACCCAAGGTACTGCACGTCTTCGATGAGAATAACAGTCAAGTAAATTAGGTATTTAATTTTGTCGATGATATAACATCGGATAAAATATAAAACAATCCACTAGTGCAATGTTAAATTCTACAAAATAATGAATTACAGCACAGCGGTGTTCTGTTATTTTTGGACTGGTGTGTTGTGTCTCCTATTCTATTTCTGACTGACAGTGACAATAAGGTCAAGAACACGTAAGCAACACACTGAGATGTTACACTACAGAATTAAAATATTCCGTGAAGAAAACAGATTATGACGCTCTTATGTATATAATCTCCACCATGCTCTGTTTCAGGTTCAAATATCCTCCTTAACAGGGTTATGATTCAAGTATCTGCACGACAGCAGGTGGTTTCCCGAAGACAAGTATTATCTCATATTTCTAAATTTAAAGTACAAATTATATGTCTATAAATGTAATAGGGATCCGCAGTGGCCCCGCGGTCTGAGGCGTGGGCCTTGTGCCGCTTGGTCGCCGGGACCGCGGGTTCGAATTCCACTCAAGCCATGGATGTTTGTCCTCGTTTTACTGTGTTGTGCTGTCCTGTTTACAGGTAGAGGCCTTGCGACGGGCCGATCCCTCGTCCAAGGAGTCCTACCGAATGTCTATAGACCAAGCCAACGAAAAGTTGGGACCCGTAGTGCTCAGGCACTTGAAGAACGGGTCGTTCCCAGTATCCCCCAGTATAAATGTAATTAGTGCTGACACTTCTAAACATACAGTGTTCTTTTCCTCGCTACTGAAGCGGTCACACCATTAAATACCAAAAAAGGAAGATAGAAAAAGCGATCCACAACCACTGGTTGATAAATACTGCTTCATTAGACCCTCTTCAGAACCAATTCTAAGAAACGTCTTTCTTCTATTTGGGGAGATTATGTCGATGAATGCATACAAATATCCAAGCACGTACTGCAGACCAATAAAAAGACGGGGTGGCACCAGTTTTGGCCATTTATTTTTACATTTTTCATAGATTAAATATCGCCGGTGGCCGAAGTTGTTGGCTTTTCTAAAAGAAAAAAAAGACACAGAACTCTGGACACAGCAAAAAGCCAGGCCAGAGATAAAGTCGTTAAGGGCCAAAGAGTAACATCATATGCCGCTTGGTCAGGGCTACGGCACACCACGTGAGGTGATGACAGATGAGTTTGGAGCAGTGGTGAATGATGGTTAACAGCGGAAAACCGAAGAACTCGAGACAAACCTGCTCCAGTGCCACTTCGTCCACCACTTCGAATCACTCGGGATTGAAACCGGGTGTTAATTACATAATTCCAGTTTAAATTGAGCCACGCCGTAATGTGATTTACAAAAATCTGAATTTTTAAGCGTTCGTTTGTACACAAGCCGTGAGGACCACACAGCATGTATGTGGTTCCCGTCCTCGCATGTGTGAATCTTGATATGCAGAAAGAGCAAATAACTTCTTGAAGGAAGTGCAAGCCCTGTTCCAGGAACACAAATCAAACATTCGTTTCAAGGCTGTTAAACCTGAAAACTTCCGCCGCATACAGAACAGGACAAGATCGTTCACAAAGGTCGACAACCTGTGGAGTAAACACATGTGAAACGATGTGCCAGTGAAGTAAATAAATGGATGGCAGAGACGCGCACGCGGGCTGCAGTCCGTGGTTCTAGGATATTACAGACTCTGCGTCCAATGCGATCTTGGGTTTCACATCTTGGAACTTCTTGATCAGCTTCTCAAGAAATGGGGTTTGTTCTTTATGAAGAAATTTATTTAATTGCTGATACAGGTTTGCAAAGGCAATCGTTAATAGTCTATCAGATGTTTGCAGTTTATTTAACGACGCTGTCAGCATCTCAGACAATACAGCGTCAAATCACGGCAAAGGATGTGGTCTAATTCCACACATTATCATGACATTTACCTGAAGGAAATGAGGAAAACGAAAAACCTGAGTCGGGACAGCCTGTATTAGGGTCGAGATTTGGACCTGGGACCTCCCTAATACGAAGCAGGAGCGTTAACAACTCGGCCGCAACAACCGGTAGTTACTTCGTAACAACATCGAAAGAAGGGTCATGGCCTCTTTTAAGATACTATCTCATAAATTTAAGATTCGTGAGGAAAACCATAAATCCCTGGCAGAATAGATGGTCCTCGGGTATAGACTCGAATCTGAAACCTCCAAAATAAAAAGCAGGCGTTCTGATGACCATACACTGATATTCAGCCCTAGTTGGCCACTTAGTTTAGTTGCAATGAAATGGTTTAACCATAGCTTAATGTACTTAGTTCACACCCCAGTTGATCAACAAATGTCTATCGCGGTAGACGCACCATCTCAGTCCACATAGGACAGGGATCGTCGGTTCGAACCCCACTCAGTAAACGGATATCCGTGTGTGTTTCATCCTTTATCCTTTGAATGTGCACAGACCAGGTTATTCTGACTGACTGTCCGCTACCCAAGTCTTGCTACATATGTGAATAGACTTGAAGAGCCTTTACAAGAACCGAACTGGGATGTACAATGCGGAAACTCGCAGAAGAGTAGCAAAGGCATTTCCTCGTTTATTTCGTAACTATTTGTTGTTTCTCATGAAACGTATCCGAACAGCTTTCTTTCGTCTTTATCCTGTATGATAATTAAAATTTCTTGGAAGGTTGACTGCTCATACACATTCGGCAAAAACCGCGTTTCTCGTATTCCTGAGCATACGGCACACAAATTAATCTGAAAAATACGTCCAAACCAGTTACAGTTTGAGATGAAGCAGCGAGACATCAGGTATTTGAATATAGTGGTGTGTAAAACAAACACATCATCAGGGGTTAATGGCAGGGACCTACCTTATGTAATGGGGAGTTTAAGAATGTGTAGAGATGTGCCTCTACTCCTCCATGCTTCTACCTGATGTGGTGATTAGATAAGCACAAGATACAATTATACTCATCATAAAATAACTTTAAAGCTTCATTTCATGATGTAGCTGGATAAGAAGATAAGTGAGAATATTAGACAAGAACTACGTAACTCAACTAAATAGAACCCTTCTAAAGATGATAGACGGATCTGAGGTTGTCTCGGCGACGATAATGAAGACGACTGTCTTCTGGGCAGTAAAGCCATGTAGTCTGGTAGAAATTTACTAACGTTTCAGAGGTACGAGCTGCCTTTATCATCAGGGCGCACGGTGTTACTGCCCAGAAGACAGCCATCTTCGAGCTGATTATCGTATCCGATTAATTATAACCGTGTTCACAATAGTCCACCACCGTCACCACGAGCCACAGAAATTAACGCACACCCTCACGTCCTATTTACATGAATATTATCATTGCAGATACATATAAATCTTCCAAGTATTCTCTTCCCTTCAAATTTCCCTACCAAAACTGAGATAAAAAGTCTAATTTCCCTCATGTGTTCTATTCACAGAATATTATAATTCCAGTGCCCCAGCTCCTTCATATTTTACTTTTACCTTCTACTTCTAATCTACGCCCAGGTCTCCCTCACGTGGTTGAGATACTAAGACTAAAAATTCTGTATGCATTTCCTCTATATGTACTAAATGTTCATCCTCGATTTAACTGCCGTAATAATATTTGATGAAGAGAACAAATTGTAAAGACCCCCATTGTGTATTTATTCCGATGTCTCCATACAGATCACATAATATAGATTTTATTTGACTTTCATTCATGTAAGACCTGAGTCACTGCCAGGAAATATATGTACATAACATCACAACATGCACTCAAGTACGTCTACATTTTAGAAATAGGTAAATAAATAAGAGTGTTTGACTGGCGGGCTTTGTCTGTGTAAGACTAGTTAAAAAAAAGTCTCAGATGATATCTCACCGTTTATTCAAGGGGAAGAAGAGTGGTTTAGTGACTCAATACTACAAAAAGATAAGGAGAACATGCTGTTGGATTAGTGGGTGTGAAAGATGGTTTCTCTCCCTGAGAAGGTCATACATTGAGGTAGTTTAGGACAAAGGGCTGAGGAAATTACTTTGACCTAAGGACAAGGAAATGATATAATGGATAAAACAACATAAATAGGATCTTCATAATTATTTACCTTCATTACTAAATATAACGTCCAATGAACACAAGGTAATGAACTGAGAAAGATATGTAGGGAACAGGGTAGACGAGAAATACACACAATTTGTTTTTCTGTCGGGAAACGTCAACTAAGAGCCATCAGAGTAGATAACAAAATAATATTGAAATAACCGTTTACTGTATAAACATGATAACGGCCTAAACTAGAGTCAGCCGGATGAGGTAGGAGTCGAATGGGAAGGAAATCGTTTGATTCCATAAAAGCACGAAATTTCTTGGTCATCGTCCATTTTCAAAGTTTGGTCCGAGAATTTACCTGCTAAGAGCGCACATGTTGAGCTGTGACGCCTCCTGACATCACAAATCAATTCCATGGCCTTTGCTCACCTGTCAAGTGGGGTTTCCCAGTGACAGAAGACGATGACCGACAGAGGAAAGGCAGGCCTACAAATTACGATGTTATTATAATGGCAGGTAAATCACCGTTGTCAAATTCATATTGAGGCTTGGTCAGAGGTGAAAGAAACTGGATGTGACAAGTATCGAAACTGGGGCATTATGAACAGAAAACCAATGCCTTATGGCCACATTACCAGGAAAAGTTACTAACAAACTCCGTAGCACAAGGTCTTGACAAGTTTGTGTATTTCAGCTGATAAAGAAATCCTCTGCTAAGGTGGAACAAGATGGCTCATTACCATGATAACAACAGACAGACAATAGACATCATCCTAAGCCAATTGATTGCAGTTCCCAACTTTACGCCTTGCTTCTATAATAAAATCCACCTTTTGTACCTTAGGCCCCTGACTGCTTTTTGCACTAGAAGTTTCCAACAAAAATTCTGATTCACGTGTCCCATACATTTCGTCTAATTGGTAACAAGTGAAGACAAATTACAAAGTTACTCATTGTGCAATTTTTTCTGGTCCTTTGTTAACTCTTTCTCATGCCATTATATCCTCCTCAGTTTTCCATTCTCTGCCTTTTGTTTCTTACGTCAAAACTCTCTCCTCAGAACACTACTCTGCAAAAACGAGAGTGGCAGATTTACGATATGGTAAGTGTAATGAGACATTGCTGTTGTGGTTGCCTGGTTCGTAGGGGTCGACACACTACACACGTGGAGAGGAAGTAATTATTGACAAGTTGCGTACTCACATGATGACGTCACCCATTCACTACTTTATTTACATTACACACTGCATACGGATTCATACAAACTCGGTTTGTTTTATTATACCAATGGTTCATTGACTTTAGTGATATGACTCGACAAGGATGCTTGGTTTTCTGCCCTTTCATTCCTATGTCAGAATAAGACTTGAATGACAGACACTCCAAAACAAAAGCAGGCTCCTGGTTCAGTTGATGACTAAGTTCATGGTGCGCGTTGCTTCCTGAAAACTTTACACTTACTCAGTCAGCCAAGGAATTTCCATTTTATATGGAAATCGAAAGTTAACTGCCGTCTGCGTGGTATATTTCTGGTATTAATTCATCATATGCATGGAAGGACTGACAAATACCACGAATCTGTCAAAGGGGCTGACCTTCGGACCAATAATCGAACCCCAGACCTAGAATGATATATTTTGCGACCAGATACATATCACTGTCTGTATTATTATATTCCTAAATGTGTATATTTTGGTGATGGAAGTAAAGCTCCATACATTCTTAACGTTTGCGCTAGGAAACATGGGGAAAAGTGATTAGCTTCACGCTTCTGTCGTCTTTACTGCAGGTATAGTGTTTGGACAGCAATGAATAAACTGGTACACAGGCATATCCCCTAACTCGTAATTATGAAGTACGTGTATCGAATCTCGGCCAGAGAACTCTTATCTTCACTGAGGATTTCCGTTTCCCCTTTCGTGTCTCACATTCTGCCTTGGAACAAACAATTCGCAGTTATGATCAACTTCTTCGTGTTCAAGCACCTCAAATGATTCCACGTCCAGTAACGTCTGCATTTCATACAGTAACGTAATACCGAATCAATGATAAATCAGTTCACTGTCCGAATCTTAATATGCTTAGACACACGCCTATCTAGGAATCCTGTTTGAGAGATCAATGTCCCGAAAACTTTTTCACCAGCGGCAAATCTTAATTTGTCAAAGACACATAACAGCACACCGAAAAATTTCGACTCACAAAAAGGAATTGCGAAACTATATACGGCCATAAATATGTATCTACATATAAATGCCTGCCCAATAAGAATACAAGTATTTGAAAACAAAACATAACACATGTCGGATGAAACTGTTGATGATGAACCAGTAATTCTAATAACGAAAGGCAAGACAAGGATTGCCTCTTTCAAACTATAACGTGCAAATTTCTTTTAAAAATTCACGGAGCTCCAGTTGCATGACACTGTAAAAGACTTAAGTTTATTCTACCGGTCATAATTCGTTTCCAAATGTTATCTTTCCTCCTCCTCTTTCTCTTTTTCTTCCTCTGCTTCTTCTTCTTCTTCTTCTAATCTTCCTCCCATTGTTTTTTCTACCTCCCCCATGTCGTCCTGTTTCCTTCGTATTCTCCTGCATTTAAATGTGCAGGTCTCCGGCCGTTACCATCGAAGCATCTCCTCTTAGGTCAAGCAATATTGTTCTTGCCCCTTACGTCTGTTTAGGGATCCTAGGAACACTTTAGCTTCTTAGGTGGTCTAGCGGTTAGAACGCTGGCCTTGTAATCCTGGGGTCTCGGGTTCGATTCCCGGCGGTGCCCGAATTTATAACTTGTGTTGGGCAAGGCCGTGGTCTAGGCATCACGGAGTTTTCCTCCGGGGGCTTCTCCGGTTTCTCCGTGGCATCCCAACATGGACAAGCCTCAAGACGTTTCCGTACCAACAAAATAGTGCTATAAATTTATCTAACAACATTCCCAGCCCATCTCAGTTGCATTGATATCCTGACAGTTCTAGGTGGTCTCTATAAATTTGGAGATTTCGCGTTATGTAATATGAATTTACCCCTTAATTTGTCTTAGGTAGTCTAGCGGTGGTCTAGCGGTTAGAACGCTGGCCTTGTAATCGTGGGGTCTCGGGTTCGAATTTATAACTTGTGGTGGTCTAGGCAACACGGAGTTTTTCTCCGTGGCATCCCAACAATTACTCCATTCACACACAGAAGAAGGCAATTGCAAACCACTTCTGGATCATCTGCCAAGAACGTATATGAACAGGTCCCAGTCCGAGAAAAGGATGGAAGGATCCTGTTCATATGGACCTGTCGTCAGACAGAACACTAAATAAAAAAAAATAAAGACTTACCAGACTTTTTTCCCCAATAGCACTTCGCGTCTAAGGGCCCACTCCTGTAATCACTACATACTCATTGAAGCACCTGAAAACGTTCCGCTGATCACCACACGAACTATAATTTCGTCACCTCTACTCTCCTGCGTTATTTGTATAAACACGTTACGAAAAAACAAGTTAGGAATCGTATGCAAAATGTAACAATTCGCCAGAATTTAACATTTTACTTTTATCTTACGTAACACAACAACGATGTTAACAAAGGTAGCATGGAGACTCCTCAACCAGATACTTCGGCAATGAAGAGACAATTACTATTGCAAGATTTAAACTAAAATTGAAATAACTAGACAACTTTGGGGGAGGGGGGGATCTCCATATCAAATGCCAAGGAGTCGGTCTCTAGTTGTTATATGCGCACAGGCGGACGGTTGATGCTATTTTAATAGGCACGCAGCAAGATTACGAATGCGCCTAAGAAGCCTCGAGTTCATTCTCTTTGGCAAATCCTAAACCTACAAATAATTATCTTCTATCTCTACTCACAGCATGGCGACTAGTGCCAGAACCAGTACTTTGACATGACTAGAATAATGTGTGGCTTTCAACATTAACAACACCCCTTATTCTAGTCATTTTGTACGCTAGTCATAATATGAGGGTGTACTTCTGAGGAGGGGGCATGAGACACACAGTGTCGATGGAACGCGGAAATCCGGAGTTTCGTTGCAATATGGAGTTCAACCACAAGTATTTACGATGCGGGTATACCTGCATTCTTATTCCTGGAACTTTCATGCCAACGCAGTGCTTTACAAACTGTGACACGCGGGTCGACTGGACCTCTATCTATGCAATGCAACAGTTCCTATTTTCCACATGACGGCGCACTAGAATAAAGCCCAATGTCTCACGCCACATTAAAGTTCTGTATTATTCACCATTTACATGTTTTGTTTTATTTATGGGTTATTTATCGACACTCTAAGTAGTTCAGGATAGACAGCATCGTATAATACGATGATTAATGAATAATGCATTAGGAAATCGGAAGAAGTGGTTGTGCCCTAATCTAAGATACTATGCTCGGAATTTGCCTGGTGGATATGGTGATATTAAGTGTTGTTGTTGTTGTTTTGAACTATGTTACTGGTGGCTTGATCCCAAGTTTTGTTACATAATGAAGAAATGCCTTGAACATTTTAGTTACACAAGTTAAGATATTTTCCAAAATATGAGCAAAAAATATACAATAAAACAAGACGAATAGCAGTACTTCATGCAATCTTACCATTCTGTGTTGGTGTGTACTTTACAAAAGGAGTGCGGCTGGTACGTAGATGAAGTGCCGTTTCTCATTTGGTGTACTATATACGCAGAACAGACGTAGTGCAAGACACGTAAGGAGCAGCAGACAAATGCAGTGTTTTGGGCCGTATTACGTATACCAACTACTGCCCGCGACTGTAATCTTGAGACTTGCGGGTCAAGATTACAGTCGCGAACAGTAGGCGTCTTGTAGAATATCAGTTCCGGAGCGATAAGTCTGCACATGCACGAGCTGTAAAGTTGTCGTATGAGATATGGAACGTGTGTTATGACGAGCAGCTACTTACTTGCAGACACGTGGTGTTACGTTTGTGATATTAGTGTTTCCGTAAAGTTTGTACTTCGTTGCTTACATGTACGGTGATTTGAGGTCTGCCTGGTGGTAGTTCCTGTTCTGGGATTTCCGGATAACAGTGTGTGTCGTTCAAAGGAAGAATGTGTAAGAGTGATAGTAAGGGGGAGTGTGAGGGTGAGGATTTTAGGGAAAGGGCGAATGGTTCCGAGTAGGGTTAGGGCGGCGAGACGATGTAGAAATGTGTATTTCTTTGGAATGTTTATTTAATACATTATAATGCTGGCCTAGCGGTACTACCTCGGCCAATTCATTTTTTTTAAAACAGATGCATTCTAAATCTGATTTCTGAAACGTAGGGATTTTGTTTAACAATCACGGAAAGAGCTTATATAGAGGTGCTCTGTTTCTTAAAACAGATATAAGGTAAGTTTAACCCAACGTTCTTCATGATTATGGTACAAGAGATTTCAGAAGCGTCGTCAATGTATTCAACAATGGCACGGCTTACAGAGTCACATAACTTCGATCAATTATTACGTAGAATAAATGTGTATAATTTATTGGGCCTAACGTAACATTAGTTCTGATTATGGTCGCGTCGACACTTTATTAGGCAATCACACAGATCACAGCACAAAAAGACTAAACTGAATTATGGGTCCTGGGAAGTTATCAAGGTCTGCGTGTGTGCGTGCGTAAGCAAGAATAAATATTCTATCAGTTTGTCATTTCTTATGCACCAAGGAAATGTAATGAGAAACAATAACGCTCACGTTCTAGTAGATCAATCGATTGCGCAGGCAAACCAGACGGTTTAGAAAACTGGAATTTGCCATTACGACTTAACTTCAGTAGGCAGTGAATTTAAAAGTTTCAAGCTTGGAGGACAGAACTAACATCTGCATCAGGCGAAAACAAAATGGCATTATGAGACATGAGAGAAAAAGCGTACCATACACACGCTTCCAAACTCATTTTAGATGAGGTAACTTAATCGTTTTGATGCAATGAAGCCAAGGCAACGCACAGGATTGTTCACAACAGCTGTAATACGTTACAGATGCCATGAAATGTTCATTTATTTCCTTAGCACCTCCATGTTTACAAATAAACCTTGGGACCATGCAGCTTCATGCCCAGTCTTGTAGCCTAACGGGGGTAAAGCGACTGGAGACTGAAGCTAACAGTTTATATCCAACGCTCAGGTTAAAAATGCGTTACACTTTAAATTTAATCTCCGAAACAAAGCCTAGGTTTTCACTGAATGGCGCTTGGCCTTTTAATGGTATTTCATCCTTAGAACACCAGCCATGAGTATCTATCGTGTGGTATGTAGCATTATCGCAGAAACGAGGAGTGGAACTTCCCAGAAAATCATTTAGAATTCATTTTAAAGTACCGTAATGCTATTTCAATTGCTGCTGTAGTTACGGAATACATACTAGCGACATCAGTCGTTCCTTGCCCGAGGTATTCTCAAAATAAACTATACAGAAATATGAAACAGCTTATTTAACACGACAAACCCGTTATGTGATTTATTGTGGCCCCTCCCAACCCATCTGCACTTCAAGAACAGCTCATTGTAACCTTGAATTCCAGCGGCAGCTGAACCAAGTGCGTGGACCTCGGCGAGATTGATTAGGGAGGGCCCCCCCCCAAAAAAAAAAAAAATACGTGAGACATTTAAAAGTGATTTAAATTATTAAAATTTTAACGATTGCATTAACGACATATTTGAAAAGTGATCGTCTACGTTAGATAAAGCCGTAACCGCAGTTATAAAACAGTTTACACTTCTTTGTAACTCAAACGGCACTTCTTTGGAAAGCAGTATACCCACAAGCATTGAATATGATAAATCTGCAGTCTGGCAAACTACCAGTAAGCATAATATGAACAAACTAACCAAATAACACCACCATTGGGAAACACTGAGAAGTAAGTCATTGTTAATAAATAGCAATAAAAGCTCCCTGCAATTACCAATTACTCGGAAACAGAAGGAGCAACAATGCAACATCAAGAATAGTATAAGAACGCATTTAAAAATTTTCATTTACAATCCGCAGGCTTTTATAAAAAAAACCCTTCAATTCCTTCTTCACTGTTGTCGGTCTCAGATACAAGACCACACATAAAGTAAACTACAGCAAAAAAACAAGCAGAAAATGCACTTTCGAAACATTAAAGTACAGACGCAAAGCCCTGGGCCGTCGCCCACCACCTTCACAGCCACTGTTGATTTTCCCCGAGCACTTAAACACACGTGTAAAAATGTTCTACCTTCTCACAAGATACCATGTTCTAGAACCACACAGAACAAATGGAAAAATATGGTTTCCCATTCTGAATCTGAATATTACTCATGGGGTTACATATTTACAGCAGTGATTAAATATATTTTATATAGTTACTGAAATCAAGTTATGAAACTAAGCACAGTTTCACTGTTAAACCAACTTATTGATTCTTCTTTCTTACTACTTTTGTGAATTTATTTAATTACACACACACACACAATAAATAATCCACGTTCTTCCCCATATTCTTATACATAACTCTTGTTTAGCAATATTCGTTATTTTTACATATTTCTGACATTAACATTTTACGTTACGTGCGTAGCCTATAACAACATTCTATACATAGAACAAAAATAATAGCATAAAAACTTGAATGTTTTAGGGTGCAATTAAAATGCAACACTGACCTTCGTCCTGATGATGCACTCAGCAAGACGATCTGCAATCCAAGTAGTCTAAGGGGGCGTGCCCATTGGATTCTTCAGCAGACGACGAAATTGCTATAACAGTATTCCCGCCTTGAGCGGTATGTCGTCGTAAACAACCAATCGAATTGAACAACCATGTTAAGATAAATTTGAAAGTAAATACAATAGTAAAAACAAAAATTATTAAATTCAAATACAAAACAAACACATCTGATCTCTCAAGTTCACTTATTTTCATATATTCATGAGCTACAGCTTTAAGTAGACGAGAAATACCTCGAATAATGTCGGCAAAACTGTCACTGGCTAAATCACTATCACCACAGCAACTAGACATTGAGTTCACACTGATTATGTTACTGATTAAGCACCACACAGTATGTATTATCCCTCCACAAACATTATGCAAAGAATCTTTCAGTTACTACCAATTTATAATGCTATACCAGCTGCAGCTTAACCTCCTACGTTCTACCATCTCGGATACCAAACACGACGCAGCCGAACCAGTGCTAAAAACATAGGGACATGAAAAGTAACTAAACGTCACACGCTATCGTACGCAACCCATTATCATTAGTCAATAGATTTGATAACGAAAATCGCCTATTTGCTGATGTGAGTTACGTTAATAGCATCATTATGAAGACTTTATTTGTTTTCAGAAAAAGCATTAACAGGGACATAGCACGGAATATCTTTAATGAAACTGAAAGTCATTTCGGTTCATTGACACCCGAAATGTGTCTTCAAACAAAAAATACCAAAAGTGAAGAAAAAAATCATTGTCTCAAAGCACGAAGTTAAGTAAGTATTCACACTTCAATTAAATGTACAGCATCCTTAAATCCTTTAGATTCTGTTTCCTGTTTGGATTTAATTGGTATTCATAAACTGTTGTGTAGCAATACAGAATAAAATGCACACATTAAAGTAACGTTAAATAAGATCATGCATGATTTTATGCTGTAAACTGGAAAGCATTTGAGAGAAAGAGGCCTTGCCTATTTCACGATACGGTCAGGTGTTCTCTTAAGATGACTGAGGAAATTCGTGAAACAATCTCACAGTCAAAATAGCTAGACAGTGTGCATCTCAAAGCATTGTCTATGTCTCAACACAAACTTCAGTTTGTTCACGAATGACATTCTGGTAGAAGAGTAATTTACGTTAGAATAACCATTACAAATGTTGTAAAGGCGACACCGCCACCAGATTTAAGTTACTTTAAGTTTAGTTTTGATTTGGTCACAATCGTGAATAATTAATTCTAAGAATCACACAAAACCCATAAATGCACTCTGTAGAAAAATTACTTAATTTTAGTATGTGGTATTTTTTGTTGTTACGATGTGGAACTGTGGCAGTTAATGGCCCCATTGTCCATCCCCCAAGATATGTGAGTGAATATGGTTGAATAATACTGGCAGGGGAAAATCGAAGGACTCTAAGAAAAATATGCCCCAATGCCTCTTTGTCCATCACAGATCCCACACAAGTTCGCACACCTACCACATTCAAGTCATTGAATTTTCAAATTAAAATGTATAACTTTCTATGTTAAATTTCAAATTTTATAAATGAACAAAATGTGCAAATTGAACGTACATCAGAGGAATAGCGGACAATCTTTACCACGTTTTATATTCGAATCTTCTGAACTGGTTTCGAATAAATTTGGTACTTGGAGTCTATATTAAAATGAAAATTATTTGTTGCCGTTAGATCTAAAAAATAACCCCTACTTCACTTTAATTTTAATTCGTTTTATTTTCTAGATTTTCTCACAGATGGATACATTCAGCTAGCTGTTAGGGTAACGAAAAGGAAATTATTCTTTCTGGACCCTAAAAATGCTCCTGAAAACTTCATTACGCAGTAGTCCGACATATGCCCGTTCAAGTACTAACAGGAGTAAAATGCCGAAGCATATAAAATGATCGAATCAGAAAATACGAGGCATCCTAGAATGATACCTCAGGTGATGAATGTACATCAAACAGGCCTACAGAAAACAAAATAGTGTCACACGTAAAAAAGTCACGAAGACAGTTCTTTACGTAAACGTCGGAAAGATCATTTGAGCCTTACCTTCAAAGCATCTGTATAGAATGATGGTTATCTTAACAAGTGTTCACGTCATTCTTTTAATAAGCGTCCTGATTACTGATGTTATTAGAGCTCGAAGTTAAAATATTGACAACCTTGTCATGTAAATGAAAACGATCAAGAGCATTTCCCTCTCTTTCTAAATAAAGGATTCTCTCCTTGAACCTGGCCATAGCAGCTTTTTCTGGCTTCTCCTATTCTTCCTCCCCGACTTTCCCCTCCAAAAAGCAGAAGACATATGACCGTGTAATACCAGAGTTTACCGCATGACAGCAGCATTGTACACTGAAAATAGGTCTGCTAATTGCTTATTACCAACTGTATATAAATTTTACTAGACAAAATGATTTTAATATAATTGCGTTTACGCAGGAATTTCTTAGCGTATGAACCATAGAAATTCAACGTCAAGCAGGTTATTTAAATACTTTCACCATATTTATTTGTAGAGTTAGATGCCACTGTATAAGTATATAATTAAAAAATATCTTCCATAAAATAATCACAGAACATACAATGATCTGAACTACATAGAGCAAGTTCTTTGGCTGGCAGTAGCCAAACTTATAAATAAATTCCTTGCCCTTCTTGGAACCTGGAAAAACATAAACATTCTTAGGATGACTGTCTTCTGGGTTTTTGTAATGTGTAGTCTGGTGAACTTCTACTAAACTACACAGAACAAGCCAGATAACAGCCATCTACAGAATCACCGCCTGAAAACCTCAAATCCATCAATCAGGTGATCCAGTCCAAGTGCTTGCCCAGTTCTCGTTACTTAATGATAAGTTAGGCCAGTGGATCTCAATGTTTCCTGATTCAGGGTCTGGTAATACAGCTGTGGGTTTTCTTATGATTAATACTGAATTAATCTTACATTGCTCAAAATAAATACCAGTAAATCAAAATACTACAATTAAATCTGAAATTGTATACCTTTGTGTGATATTAAAATGTAAGAGGCATCACAATCGTGCACACTGAACATTCACACAATGGCAGACCCTGTGATGTTCAACACAAACACTAGTCCCTATTATACAAATTAAAATGCTATTTGTCAGGCCACTGTGTTAAGTGTTGGACCACCCAATATAAGCTCTAGTTAATCAACAGTTAATGTGAAAGATGCCACACTCATGCACATGCAAAATGTTTGAAAAAGAATACTGTGACCAATCACATACACTACGGCTGAGAAAACCTTTAAAATCAGATAGCTACTGAATGGCATTAAACAGTTTCTACCAAGACTTCATTTCATTGTACCTTAATTTCCGAATGAGAATATTTATAAAAAGGTAAAATTAAATCTCACAACTTAACAATAAGGATTGTCATGCTACATCTTCTGATATAATTTATGAACAACTGGGTAGTAAACTATGTAACCTATTTCTAATTTTAGGTTGTACCTTAATTTACTTAAATTACTATGCTCTGACCATATTTACCTCTGCAGAAAAGGCCCACAGTACCCATTGGACAAGAAGGTTGGTAGGCTCCAATTTGGAAGATACATTCACAATACAGATAAAATTAATTTGAAACAAAAGAAAGGAAATGGATTACTGAGCAGCTAATGAGATGTCTTTGAGGACAAATGGTGAAGGAAACAACAAATTGCAGCTAGTCAATCAAATATCATTAAAAATGCTGGTAGGGGTGGTGACAGACATTAGAATAATAAGAAATAGTTTGTAAATTCTTGATTTATAGTATTACCAACTTCAGATGTACAGGGTTAAATGGAAGCATGACTGTAAATTTAAAACTGGAATTGATTTGGAAGGGAGTGGTCATGGCCTACCAACACAATCTCAACAACAAAAATCCCAGTCAGGATAGCTGGTCTTCAAGGCATAATTCAAACAAGAGAATTTTGAATATGAAATGTGTGATAACCACTATACCACAACATTCCTTCTCCTACCATTTCTTCATTTCATAGAATTTGGTTTCAAATGAAACAATTTGTATTCATACATCAATATGCCTAGAACATATTTCCTGTCTTATAAGTGCACATCTTTCAGAAGTTAATGACTTATGGCACCTACTTTCCTTCACATGCTTCATTCTGTATGATGATGCTAGGAACAACTACTACACAATTTAGGCACCCATTTCTTCAAACAGCTGGCTCCTCATTATCCAACCTAAACAGAACTGACAGGCAGGTGGATACTCAAAATTGTTGGACAATATGGTCGATTAACAAAAAAGACTAGGGTAAATAACAGCTCAATTAAATTATTAAATTACATCCAGATTAGCTCTATCTAGTGGGCCCAACTGTGTAGGAACCTGAAGACGAAGATAGAGCCCCATCTCCGAAACGTCGTTCTACGTTTTATATTTTATACTTTACTAGACGATGGATAATATCCAAGGAAATTTTTATTCAAAGAAAATACAATATGGCATCAAATCAAGAATTTTGCAAATAATACTAGTACTTAACGTAATGCAAATTTATAAATGAAAGTTTTTTTTCCCCAAGTAATTAATAACAAGTATTTGCTTCTGAGCCTCACTTCCTTTTCTTTGAAGCAAGATCATGCCAGCGACTGAACAATAGTACATCTGTCGTGACTTAGTACAAGAAATACAGAATGTATTCAGTTAACTGTTGATAAAATTGAGCATTCTCACATGACATGTTGGATAACCAAAGGTCTGATAATTGGGAATATATTGTATATAATTTTCAACAGTATACAATTCTTAATATATTACAAAAATCTTTCACACACAATTCATAGTTTTGTTTGACATAGCACTATTCAAAGAATATATGAAAATGTTAATTAATGACTTTAATGAGTGCCTTCAAGTAATGGTTCTCACTTCAAACATGCCCTATAAAAATTATTTACTGAAGTAATAAAGTACCTATTATTGCTGTATATTGTGGGTTATTTCATATAGAGCCATACCATAGAAACAAGACTGTGTGAGCAGGATATGAAGTTCTCACAGCAGTGAGTACACAGATGGTGGAGGCAGCAAGGTCCTTTGAAACAATGGTTAACTTCTACCAGACTATACGGCACTACAACCCAGAAGATGGTCATCTGTAAGTAATAATTGAACTCCACATATCACCCTACACATCTTCTTCAATTTAATTATAATTTTAGCCTCATACAATTATACTCTCATTCTGCCCTGTCCTTCTTAATAAAATTGGAAAGTGAAAATAAAAATATGAAAATGAAAGCTATTCTTGTGAAACATGTATTCCTTTTGGTCCCAAGTTCATCAAAGTAATAACTTTCACCACCATTTCATTTCTTCTCTTCAGCATTAATACCATATTTTGTTTTCATCTTGTCAATTTCTTCCTTCTTCTTATCAATATCAATCCTCTTGAACGCTTTGTTAGACTGTAAAAAATACACATCATTACATACAAAATCATCTCACATGATTAAATGAAGAATAAAATAAAACTCAAATTAAATATTCTAGAGAGAGAGAGAGAGAGAGAGAGAAAGAAGAAAAGAGGGGGGCAAATGTTAATTTAAAATGGGGAAGAATATTTTACTGTCCTTACAACAAAGGCTACAGAGTATTTAGGGGTTTTATTTGGTAATTAACACTTCACTTCATCTAATATAGTGGAAAGAGGTGTAATTACATGTCTCCCACTGCACTTAATCTACTGAAATACAGAGTAGCAATTTCAAGTTAAATGATCATTGAGTGTCAAGATACAGTGAATTTAAAATGAATATCACAGGGTTAGATGCTTCAAAATTTAAAATGTACAATGGATTCACTCTGGAACTGACAGTGATTTATAAACTGCAGAAAAATGTGAACCGATTTGCAGAGTACAGCAAGCACAGGAATTCTTGCCCGGTGACATTCTTTATACTTACAGACAGCTGACATACTTGTGAGTGACAACATATTACTGCTCTGTCTGACTGCCCCACAACATGACAATGTCAGAACTGCATGTGCTTGTTAAGAGTATGATACAGTGGAAAGTACTGACTGACTGATTGGTCTGTTATCACCTAATACAATGCCAGTTCAGTCTAAAATACATTCACTAACTGAGCAGATCCAGTAAATTATGAAAGTGCCTAAAAATTTATAAACAGTGAGAAGCAGAAATAATAATTAATTAATTTACTTTGCCAAATTTCTATAATAATAGAAAATCAAAAACAAAGTCAAAGAAGCAATGGGAGTATCTGGAAAGTCCCTAGAAGCAGAATATAAAGAATAAGGCACTTCACTTGGAATCAATAGCAAAAAGCACAATCTAATGGTAAAAGCATGTTCCTTTTAAACATTAGGAATACAAACACAAGGCATCAGGGTAGAATTGCCCAACAGATTACAATCTAAAGTGTAAAACTTACCTGGTAATACAATACAACAAGGTACCGATTACAGACATTAAAGCCTGATAAATGATCACAAGCATTCTTAGCATCAAAAATATCTTCATATACAACAAATGCTGTTCCTCTTGTTTCAGGAGTGTTACCACTGGAAATAAAAGCAACCTTGATGTCATGCTCATTTGGAAACATATAGGCTAAAAAGTACAATTACAATAGAATATTAGTACAAATGTGCCATGTAACTCACACTCTAATTTGCCGAATTGCTCCGTATTTCCCAAATATATCGTACATTTCCTCAGCAGTAATCTTGTATGGAAGGTTACGAATATATAATATTCTGTTGACTTCAGGTGGTAGTCTCACCTACAGGGAAAAACAGAAACATCAAATTGAAGTTTAAAGGTTAGCAGGCTAACTCAATATTCATAAATTAAAAAGAAAACAGAGCAAAGAAAATTATACTATTAAAATTCTAGGTTATGAATAGTTTCGCAAACAAAACCAAACATATTAAATTTGCCGTTAACATTATTCACACTTACATTTGTCCGCCGTTGCATCATAGCCATTTCGGTAAGCAAATTAGTTGTTTTTAGTTATATTTCAAAGAATACAATAATACATACAACTGCAAACACTGATCTACCTGATCCCAGTAAATACCAACATCCAACTACAACGAAAATAATCACAGATTATCAGTTAACTATGTTACCAACATTGCACTCAGTGGATCACAGATTACAATAAAAAAGTAAAGCTGTCCTGCTACATGCTAGAAAGACCAAAAGCTAGATGAATAAAGAAAATCCATGACAGGAGTAAAACGATGGATAGAATAGAATTATGACCAAAAATAAGTCAATGGTGTTAATAAAATTATGTTATATGAATTTAAGGGTTTATTCAGCAGAAATTATGTTGGGGACCTCAGTTTAATTGCTATACTAGTACAAACATCACAGATATGAAATTTTGAATGTTCTTTTGGGTGAGGGGAGGGCAAAAGAACACAAGAGGCCATCAGCAGTAGGTCAAACCAAATTTGCTACACATTTGAGTAAGCCCATTTCAGATTTACAATACTTGAGTCATCTGAAAAGTGCAAAACCAAACTAAGATGCTGAAGACTGGTTATCTCTCAAGCTGAAAACAGACTTGCACATCTAAAAGCACTGAGGCTGTTACTGACATGAAGATGCTTAATATGTAAAGGAAAGAGGAAGATAAAACAAGAGTAAAATTACAAATGTTATAGGTACAAAAATAAGTATTTCTTCAAGTTGTTAAAATAAAAATCAATTACTCTGCAATGAACACTTCACTTTATTACAACATAAGTATTTTATTAACAGTAAACATTGACATCAGTACAGCAGCTGCATAAAAATATTTAAAATCTATTGGAAGGGTATCTGCAAATGCATATCAGCAACTTCTAAAAATGTTCAGGTAATGGTACATCTTAGTGGAAGTCTTCTTTAGTAAAACACTGGTACTTAACATTAATCTGCTATTCTACAGTGTTTATACCTCTAGAAGAAATATTCCAGGCCACAGATGTAAGAGTAAACTTTGGAGTTTTCATATTACAAACATGTGGTTCTATCACAGAGGTGCAGGTAAGGTTGGAATGAAATTTATATAAATATGCAGCCAACTTGTAAAACAGATGGTAGAGGAGTTAAACTTTGTTGAAAGCTGCAATGTCCACACTTTGTACCTGAAATAATAAAACATACCTATTTTTGACAAACCACATTTGTTTCATGCTGCAGTGTCAACACTTTGTACCAGAAAAATAAAATATTTATTTTAATAAATAACATACCACAAAACCAAACATATATCTGGATAAGCAAATGTGAATTAACTCACAGCTGATGTGAATAGCAAAAATTAGGTTGATGTTTAGAAAGATCTATACCAGAAAATAGATGCACTTGTTACCAGTACCTAGTACATTGGGAAAATACACACTTTTACAAATACTATGTACTATTATCAAATATTCAAAATGCTGTTCTTGCAACTGGATGTAAAATTTATATATATATGACCATAAACAATGAGTAACTTTTCTATTAAGGTACAATCTCTCAAAATAACACACATGCAAATCTCAAACCAATCCCTTTTCAAAATAGATTTCCTATGAAACCTGATATTCACAACTTCCAACACAGCCATTTGCAACTTATACTTGTTCAACAAACACACACACACACACAAAACAACGCTGTCCAGATGGGAGAGCAACTTCAATGGGCATCCAGGGTGACATGAAACATCATCACAAAATATGCTATACTTCAAACTTCCAATTTTCCCATTATTATTCATTTTTAGTATGTTTTAATTACCTTAGGTAATGAATAGCAACATTGAAGATTTCCGTCTTCTGGGTTGTTGCGCTGTGTAGTCCGGTCGATGTTAACCAACGTGTCAGAGGTCATACTGCCTCCATCATCAGGGCGATGAAGATTTCTTCTTCTGGGTTGTTGCACTGTGTAGTCCGGTCGATGTTAACCAACGTGTCAGAGGTCATACTGCCTCCATCATCAGGGCGATGAAGATTTCTTCTTCTGGGTTGTTGCACTGTGTAGTCCGGTCGATGTTAACCAACGTGTCAGAGGTCATACTGCCTCCGTCATCAGGGCGATGACGGAGGCAGTATGACCTCTGACACGTTGGTTAACATCGACCGGACTACACAGCGCAACAACCCAGAAGGCGGAAATCTTCATACTCACTGCTGTGAGAACCTCAAGTCTTACAATAGCAACATTGTCGCTTGACACTGTAATATGAAGGCATAATGGATTAAGTCCAGACAAACAGCTATATTGAATGTAACATACCATCATTATAGAGCTGTGTCATTTGTTGGATTAACAACCACTTAACTCTGCCCACTGCTCTCCCATTGGACAGTTCCTATGAAGAATGGAATCTGCTAAGTCTACATGTGTGTATATCAACCATTTGTATCACACCAGTCCTTAATAATCGGCATGAGTTTCAGAAATGTCTGATTTGTATTCCATACTGATGCATCTAGTTGCCAGATAGAATTCATCGGCTACACTATTGTAAAGTATACTTACATAATCTTCAATTTCTTCCAGAGTTTCTTGCAACCAATCCACAGACACTTTGTCGTCTTCAACAACACAGGATATCTGAAGCTTGTGAATACTAAATGCTAATGGAACAAGCTTCGCTGCAAAGCACAACAGTCAAAATCAAAGCTCTTAATATATTAAAACTAATAATTTAAAATTACAAAGCCAGCTGCTGTTCAACCAAAACACACTATCCCAGCATAAGGCTTGAAAATTTTCTCCAACAAATGTCTCCATTACTAAACCTTCATAAAACACAGAGAGGCTATGAGGTACCAAAGCTCAGTAACCCCTTATCCAACACAACTTGCTTTATGTATCAAACAAATACAAAATTATTTTCTACATGTGGAATATTTGAAAATCCACAGGCAGCTGAACTAGTTCACACAAGGGTGAGTACAAAGATGGCTGACTTCTGGGATGTACCGTGGTGCAGTCTGGCCAAAGTCTAATGTTTCAAAGGTCCTTGCTGGCTACATCATCAGGGTAGACACCCTAATCACCTCTGGAACTTCTAACAGACTACACAGTGATACAGCCATCTCCATTTCCTTGGAGTGTACAGCTGAACTGCCTGACAATCCTAATGGTCCACTGACTTCAAACAATCCTTAAGCTTCTAAATGCTACATCATTTACAGGTATGTAATCTACAACAAAATTTAATACTGAATACAATTTCATTTATCATATGTAGTATATGTCATAAACTTTTATTATCTTCTTATTTTTCATTGTTTTTATATCATAGAACAGGTAGGGCCATGCATGTGTTTAAAAAATCTATGTATCTAATAGGAAACTTCATGTGGCTATGTTCACATACCCTCATTTAACCCATAAAGTTGTACAATGTGGATTTACCTACTATACATTTTCAACAAACAGTGAAATCTCCATTACACAACTTGTCGTACTAGTAACAGTTAATATATAAGCACATATTTCATGCAGGATTTATAATCTATATCCATGTAAAATTTGATGATTTATATGTTATCCCCATAAAATATGAATTAAAAATTTAATGTGGCCCTGATGTTAAGAAAGAAACAAAATATATGTTACATGGTTTCTGAAGATGGTTATTTTACATTACTCAATATAAATAGAAACAATATGTGAATAGAACAATATCCCACATACAATATGATACCAGCAAGGCATATAAAATCACAAAGAATGAATGTCACACTTACAAGCACCCCATAAAAGTCCATCTGTACTAACAGCTCGTACAGCTTTCTCCATTAGTTTCATATCTGTCTCATCATCCCATGGCTTTACATCCAGAATTATGTTAGATTTTGCAATAAGGGCAGGCTCTGAAATGAAAACATTAGAGTATAGCATAGTAAATTTGAATGCATAATAAGGTGTGAGGAATGTATGTGGAACAATTACATTTGCTGTAATCTGGGTACAATTAAATTGTTAAATCTCACTGGACCGATCTAATTCGAGAGACATCAGACTCTTCAACCTCAGAGGTTCAACAACCTGCAAGAGTACTCAGATTTTGTGTCTGTGACATGCTCATAAAAGTTTTATTTGTGTTTACTTACAGATGAAGTACCTTGTAATCAGTTTTTTTAACTTCTGCCTACACACATAAAAAGCTTAACTACCCTTTGCCAACAACACACATAAATTTCAAGTTCTTTGACCAATTTTCAGTTTCCAGCAAGATGTTTAACAGAGAAAAGAAAACATCAACTTCAGGAAACTTACTTTTAGCTTTCTTGGCTGCATATGCTGCTAGCCGGGCTTCTTTCAGTTTCTTGGCATCATCACTCTCTTCCTATGTAAAAAGAGAGAGAAAAACATGGATCTTCATGATGCCATATTACAGTCAATCGTGTATCCTGTATTTCATGAATTAGAAACTTCTTACATTAAAATAGTGAGAAGAGCTACCGTTTGTCCAACCCATGTCTTGCCGTCATCCACTTTTTATGAAGAAAAAACAAGCAATTTCTTTAACCAATCCACATAACTAAGCAATTTAGAGACTGAAGTAAAGAGCATCAGTGGTTTTAGATTTTTAAAGATTTAAAGGCCAGTACAAGAGCAGTTGATTTCCTGAGGACAGGTGCCCTGGTATGTTATCTGCCTCAATGATGGTCTTGTCTGTTCCTCTTTATCATACACCCCCCAAAAATTGTACTCATCACATAACTCCAACATTTTTTCTTCCAAAATTTCATGAGTAATTTATGTGAGGATTGGAAATAACCAATCACAGAAAATACCACTCTACTTGGCCTATCTGTAAAAGTAAAATATTTTTTGTAAAAACATATGTGAAAAAGATTGCTTATGTTTCTCATGAAGAGATTTTATATATTTACTGCAATTTCTTGCTTTGTGTATTTTCATTAAGTGCTGAAGCCTTACAAATAAGTTTTCAGCAAAGAAGACCTCAAATCTGCAGGCATTTTCTTTAATTCTAGATCTCAAGTCTCATGTCTTGTCCATCATATTTCCTTGGCACAGCAGTCACATTTGCATGGCAACCAAAATCATACCAAAAGTCACATGACATGAAGCAAACTACAAAGAATGATTCTGAGCTGTGTTCCCACTTGCCCATGTTCAGATTTTGGAATCATTTCTATCCACTTCAGATTTAGACAACTTTTTGTTGATGTTTTTCATACATAACAATGGAAAGTGTAAATTATGTTACAAAATATAATTAATTTTGCCAATAAATCCTACTCATTTACACATCAGACATACCTCAGAATCTGAACCAAACAAATCTACATCGTTTTCTTCATCCACCTCCTTGGGTGTTGTGGCTGGAGCCAATGAAGCTGTTCTAACTTCTGAGCTGCTAGATGGAACTACTGGGCTGGCATTACCAGATTTTTCTTCCACAGCCTTTACCCTTAATTCTAATTTGTCAATTCTTGATTCTAATTTGATAATTATTGTTTTAAGGTCATCCACATCTGTAGAGAAATACAGAGCAAAAGTAATTGCAAGTAACTACTGTTGTACAACCCTGCATCCAAATTCCTTGAATGTACACTTTCCCATAGTTTATACTGTCTTATTTTCAGTCACATTAACTTTCTTACCATTTCAGTATGTTAAGACATCAGAATACTACACACCTCATGAGATCAGAAAACAATACAGAAGTACACATTCATTCCCTGAGAGGGAAGACACTTGAGATGTTTCAATAAAAATTCAATCTTTATAATACTGGAAAAGGCAATGTTTTATTTCATGCCTTGCATTGCACAGCTGCAGGATCAGAGTTAAAAATTATAATAAAGAATATTTGTTATCTGAACTTAGTAAAGAACATTTTGCTGGCTTAAAAAGTTAAAAGTCTACCGTCTACATATGTAACATGTCATTTTTTCATTAGTTTTTAATTTAAAAACATATCCCTTTCAAGTTTCTGTACTTCTGCCATGTGGGTAAATGTGTTTAATAAGCTGTTCTGAAATGTATTAATGGTAGAATTTTTTATAGAGGATATCCTACATGTGCCATACCACAACAAACATTCATGGGACAAGAAGAGGTGCAGTCTCAATCCAGCAATAGATGGAGGTGAGTGGTCAACTTCACTTTTTGGCTGCCTCAACCTCAAGGAAAGAACCCCCAATATCTACAGAGTAGATGACTTGAGTGGGCCCCATAGAGAAAAATTATTGACCCTGCCAAAGATAAAATGGTTATTATACAGCCTTTAGCCTGTCACCCAGCTCTACTCTACTTTACATAAAAATAGAAAATTAGCTTACACTTTTTCAGATCTGCATTTTCTTTTTCTAATGAATTTATTCTGCTAACTTCAACATTTGATGTTGTTGCTAGAGCAGCAATTCCATCCATCTGTGAACAAATATACAATATTACCACTGGGTATAGAACATTGTTATATTAACTTCTAATTCTACACTTGCTTAACCCAAAATCTTCATGATTCTAAAGTCACAATCAGAGGAAGTGGAGTTCAAGATTATGAATTCCTCTTAAAAAAATGAGTATGACTTCACATTATAATGATGAAGAAATAACATATAACACTAAGCTGCTAAGAGAATAGTTTAATTTTCCATATATAAAATATAACATGCAAAAATCATAACCACAACACAAATGAAGCACACACATCATGCACAACCCAGTTAATGAACTGAAGATTATGTTTACTCACACATTCTAATGAATTTTTAATATGCTGCCGTGCCTTGGCAACCTCTCCAGCCAAGGAGTTTTTGTTGGGAGTGTTAGGAGATCCCTACACCAAAGAGAAACACAGAAAACAGTTACAGAAGTTAACACCATTCCCTTCATTCTAACAAAGAAGATATGAGTTATGATTGTTCAACAGTAATCTAATATACTCACCATTATACATGATCTGATTATTCAGTTTGGTTTTCCATGCACATTAAAATATTTGCTTAACTTAATGAGGCTTTATAAAATCACATGGTCCTATATAAAAATATAAATCAAGCTTTCATTTTTGTTTATCATTCTGTTGTGTGTTTGTACCAGTGTTTTATGGCATTCTTTACATTCTGTAAGTGATTCCTAATATTTCTGTTATGATCGTAAAGTAGCTACCAAATGGACCTCCCAATCCTTACTCAAACTTCTGAACACTTTTCAACATTAGCAACATACTTTGGGAAGACTTTTACAATGCTCAGTTTCCTTCAATTGTTTCAATCTTTATGAAGCTAGCAAGAACTATAATTAAAATTTATATATAATGACCCATTTTTGGACACAATTTCCACTAATACAGAACCCAACTGTTGCAGTAGTCAGACACAACCTGAAGTTATTTACTATTACCATGTCTGAAATTGCTGAAATGTAAACAATATAATAATAATAATAAAAAAGGCATATGTCACCAAATTTTAGTAAAACTCTCCAAATTTAATGAAAATCCATTTGTTTCCAAGTTGTTCCATACATAGACACAATTATAATAACCACTCTATAATGAGGTGAATGCACCAGAATCTTTGGAACTTTATAATTGGTTTCCCATAGACTATAACACAGCACTCTTTACAGCCCGGCAAACATCCAGGTGACATTCAATTACTATTCACATGCCTTTACTTTCTTGTAATTAATGAGCTAGAGTTGGAACTTACATCTGATAACAATGAACTTGAAACTGAAATTCTAGTCATTTTTTAACATGACACTCTGCCACATTTCAGTACAAACATTCAACAAGCTTTATGATGCTTGATTGGAAGAACTGATTGAATTACAAGTCCTACTGTTAAGCCCTGTCCAGACTTCTTTTTTGAGGATACATTAAGAAAAGTGCCCATTCTGCCAAAATTAATCATTTAGAGCACTCATAGGAAAAGAATCACCAAAGCCAATGCAAATACTACTAAAAATATGCTAAGCCACATAAGAAAATAAAATGATAATTACTTAATATTTAATGAGTGTAAAATGCAACCCATATTAAGGTCTAGTGAAAATCACTTGTTATAAATTATCCTTGGATTATTTAACAATAAATACTTTTATAACTACATAGGTTATACAACATCAAATGGTAGAATGACTGAATGATGAACAACAAACAATATGAAAATGGCTGTGGTCTATTTTAAGTTCTATCATAGAATCTGCCTGGAGGGACAGAGGAAAACTCATCAGGAAAGTTGGTGTTTCTGATGAGATTAAAATCCAAAACTCCAGCCTCCCATATGAAGTAGCATTGGCACTTAGTGAATTATTCAGTATAGTGCAAGTCTTCAAATTGACCACTGTTAGCTTTGTGGCACATTTGACAGCAAATGGCTGACACATGGCCACTGAATTGTACAAGTCTATACATCTTCTTCATACATCTGTATATTTCAGATACCCATATTTACAATTAGCTTTATGCAATTGGCCATGATGTCACATGTTGTGGCACAACTGGGTGTAAGATATGAAGAGAGATAAATATAGGATTGGATTCCAGCATCTTATGGCTAAATTTTAACTGCAATTTTGAAGTATTAATGAACGGATAGTGATATTTGAAGGGGAAAAACCATGATATGTAACCTGTACGGTGGAATTGCAGGAAATATGGTCAAATGACCAACAAATGTTTTCACTACAACCAATGACAAATGAACAAATGTGACACGAAAATGAAAGGGCAAGACACACTGTTTCTTTATAATCTGCAAAAACACAACTTGGGAGCATAATATTTTAGGGAGGATATCCTATACCCAATAATCAGATAACTGTTTATACCGTCTTCTAATACAGAAGATTTTAACACATTTATGAAGAAAATCACCACATTCTATATGCCTCCTTGGAAACACCATTTTCATGCCTTGTCACAAAAGAGAGAATAAAATATATAGCTGGCAATATTAGTTCTGCAACAATTCACATGCATTCATATTACAAAATAAGTTATTTCAGCACATCATTAAACTGATTTATGGACATCATGTGTCATTTCACAAATATTGCAAAGAATTTGGCCTACTATTTAAGGATGTAGGCAGGACTCATAAAATACCCTCCCACACCACAGGTAAGAAAACCCTCTCCACACCAACGTGCTGATCAAGCAAAGACTGGTTCTACCAGACAAGATCTAACTAATGCTTACAGCACTCTAATCAACTGAACATAATTCATATATATTAGAATTTGCTTGTAAAAAAATTACAGGAGATCTGAACATTACTTCTCATTTAACTGCTTATGTTTCAAAGTCCTTTCATTTTTTTGGGGGGGGGGGGATTAATTCAGTTCTGTAATCTTCAAACAAATAAAGTAATAGTGCTGAGTCACTTTAATAATTTATATCATATTAAAATCTTTCTTATACAAAGAGGTTCATTATTATCCCAAGTTATCTCAAACACATAATTTGTCCATTTATCTAAATTTGCTTAGGTCAATGAATTTTCCTAGTTTTCTAGAAAAAAAAAGACAAGCAAATAGATCAGACCTATTTTTTGTATGTACATATATAGTTTTACATATTTGTCTTAAAAACCTATTATGCATTTCTTCTGGTAGTCTTGAAATATGTTCCCATACAGTTTATGAACAACAGTTTGGGAACAAGTGAATTCAAGCATTTTTAAAATATACAATTTCAAGTTAAGACTCCATATCACTACCAAACAATTACTACACATAACTACAGATAACATCTCAACACAACACTCATGATTAATGTAGCTTCCATAATGCATCATCATGTACTTGAATTAGAAATGATGTAACTTTCTGGATTTGACATCCAAATTGCTTTATGATGACACGTGTCAAAACCACTGTAAAAGTTACACATTAAGTCCTGAGTCCTGCTTGTACCATATTTCTAAATTAATTTTATGTCACCACAGGCAAACATAACTATCAGAGTAATTAAATAACACAAACTGGCTTACAAATGTCTTTACCTTGTTCTCATCTTTATTAACTGTCCTCCTGTCACAACCTTTCTTATCAGCCTTATTATGCTTCTCCTTAGCCTCTTTGAGCTTGAATCGCTTGTCATGTTTTGATTGTGGTGGTGGGAGCTGTGAATTGGTGGTGCCTGTTAGAATAATTTCCTTTACCATACAAGATGGTGAGGCCCGAAGGTCTGGTAAGTCCTTTCTGTTCACTGCCGGAGGAGGCGGTGGTGGAGGAATATCATCATCCAGCAATGGTGATGGTAATTGCTTCTTAGGAGGGGAAACAACTCTAACAGGTTTAGAAGCTGGCTTCATCTGTGACTTAACTACAGCAAGAGGTTGCAGTGTCTTACGGTTATTTGAAATACCATTCTTTATCCCAAGCAGCTTGTAAAGAATAACATGGATACTTAATTAAACATCAAGTAATTATGGGCATATATTGGTCAGAATATATCTAATTCATGTTACAAGATAGAATACAAGATTAAATATATGTCTTTAAATATCAATCTTGTATGCTGAACAATCTTACATTCAAAGGGCTGTCTTCACCAAGTAGAAGTTGATATCAAATGCGTAATGTATGCTTGTCCACAAACAACAACACATAGGCCAAATTTCCAACATGCTTACTTATGTCTTACCTTTGCCAAGTTTTCAAAGTACTGCCGTTCTGCTTCATTGTATCTGCCTTTATCAAACCAGATTTTTTCATGAACAAGTGGAGAAGTCATAATGGAACTGGTTGCAATCTGTAAAAGTTATACAATATAAATACAAGATGCAGACATAACCTTTATGTGTTAAAAGTTAATCTCAGCAAATATCAAAAAGTTTAATATTCTGAGATTACATTATTCAATAAATCATGAGATAAAAATATTTAAGCCAGCACTAAAATAGTATCTATTGTCCCATGCTTTCTACACAGTAGAATAATTTACTTTAAACAATAATTCCCAACTATTACAAATATGTATAATAATGGTGAATATTTCTTGATGTAATTACTTTTCTGTAATACTGTATTATATCAGATGTCTGTAAGCAGCTGTTAAAACTATGTATTTTATTTATTGTATTGCACATGTATTATGACATATTCTACCTACATCCTATCTGTAAACAGCTGTTAAAGCCATGTACGGTATATAATATACTGCATTATATATGTTATTATAACATATTATACATCCTTGGCTCAGGCCTACTAAGGATCTATGGAATGTAAATAAATTCTATTCTTTTCTACAAATTTGTTGGTTTCTTCTCAAGATTACTCGTTAAGTTAAATTATTATACAGGGAATACACAAAAGAATGGTACGCAACAACCTTCTCCCTTGGCCACCCCGTTCGCCAGATCTTACACCGTGCGATTTCTTTCTTTGGGGGTTCGTTAAAGACAGCGTTTATGTACCACCATTGCCCTCGTCCATACATGAACTTCGTGATCGGATAACGCATGCATTGCAGGCCATTACAGCGGACATGATACACGGGGTCTGGGATGAGTTTGATTACCGTGTGGATGTGTGTCGTGTGACCCAGGAAGCACACATTGAAGGATAATAATTAACGCATGAGAAATTTGCCGCCGCTGACGGTGTATGTTGTGCCCGTGTAAGGTGAGAAATAAATTTTTTATTAACTTTTGAAACCGCACCATTCTTTTGTGTATACCCTGTATATTAATAAGTCATATATAAACCCTAACACTTTTGCAGAGAACTGAGAACATTATTACTCAACCATCCAAGGCAGTGGGAATAACTGTTTCAGAGGACGACCTCATGAACATGTATCAATACATACAAAATTTGATCTTAAAACAGTACATCAAAAATAATCTGTATCTCATAGCCTTCCTGTTCTAGTTCTGCTACATAACATATTTGCTATGTCAATGCTTAACTGCATTAATTATCAAATACAAATCACTAACCTTTACTTTCCTGTCATTTTACACGAGTTTAAACACGTTGCGTTACAGGAAGGTTGGCAACATCAGACACATGTTTCAGCATATGATTGTGATGTCCAACTTAAATATTAGTGTTAACATTTAAATTCTATTTGCAGTAACACTTCACATCATAGATCACATTACGAATATAGAACTGGTTAAAATATAAAGTAGAACAATCACGTACCTTTCTCAAATTCCCAACAACCGGCGTTCTTTACCTTTACTACACCGAGCGAGATCGATGTGGAAGATGTGTAGAAATGGATGAGGAAGATCAGATTTAAAGTCAATGAACTTGAAGTTTGAAATGCTAATGTGTGTTAAATAAAGTATTTTATTGATATGTACGATTAATAAAATGATTATGATTTGCAAATTAAAAATTACCTCATACGAAATTAAAATTATTTGTGAAAAGAAACTTGCGTATGTACTCAATCGGTGTTGCCTTCATGAGCGGCAATTTTAAAACATCCGCATATGTCAAAAGATATATCTGAAATTATGTTGAATAAAATTTCCGTTACTTATATCAGTTGAAATAATAAGTAGTAAATAAACATTGCTGCCAGTCACTTAATCTTGTTATGTTCTGGACTACAGTACCATTATGTTATTTCTATTTGGGTTCCCATACTAGGTGCAGTTCAAGGGTACTCTAGTAAAACAAGCCAGGTGTTAGATGATAATTGCATCTACTTGGATGCGATTGAAACCAAATACTGCTGCATAGTTGTTAGCATTCCTGGGTTGTGTTTTTGAAAGTTAAGTTTATTGTTTAACAGCAAACTAGTAGTTTCTAAGATATTTTACAATTTGCACATTCTAATTAGTGTTATGTTACATGTATTTAAATATGCACAAAAAAGCTATTTTATAACTAGCACAATTTTGTCTGGTATTATATTTTAACAGTTAAATAGTTTACTGAACATTACTACATCCTTGCACTGAAGTCTCAAGCAGGTGTGCTGCCTATTTCTTAACAAGGGGCTTGTACCAGCAAGCCACATTTTCTATTTCATTTTTGGGCAATTTTAACCTACTCCAACCTTGTATTACCACTTTTGCCTTACCTACCAGCCTTTAATAACTTAGCCTAACCCACCCAAACTGAATCTGAGGTCATTGTACTATCTTCATATTCATCCATGAAGATTGAAAAGAACCAAAAAAGCTCTGTTACAATAACTGGTACTCTGGCCAAGATTGAATGTACCTCCAGAATACAAGTATTATTTCTACACCAATTTGCAGCCAGAAGACAGTGGGTCAATCTCTTCTGGCTAGAAGTTTTAAAAAGAAAGAAATAAAACATGTCATGCCTTAAATTTATTTACTATACTTCAATTTTCTTTGCAAAATATTAACAATTTGTTAAAAACACTGTACTGCATACATTCTAAAGTGTCACCACAAACTGTTGCATGGCTGGTATTATAGAAGTGAAGTTCATCACAGTAGAATGACTGGTTTGGTGCTTCACATTTGGTTCAACTGGAAATTACAAACAAATTCAGCTTAGGAAATGAATTTCATTTGTACTAAGTGGATTGAACTACAGAAAGCACTTTTCATGGAGTTCTCAAAGATGCATAAAGTACTAGGAAATTATGCATTACACATAATTAATGTAACTTATTTCAAATAAAATATGCAAAGGACATGCTGATGCTCTCCTTCCTGGGATGTTCTCTGTTAGCTACCAGCATACCCTTGGTAGAATATAAAGGGGCATGCATCATGAGAACATAACACATGTAGTAACTTTTATTTGAAACATTATTTAAGATGAAGTACAGGAAAAAATTATTTATGACCAAAGTGTCAATATAGCCTGACATACTATGTACCAATAGATCTGCACAGACACAAGAGTATGCAAAATTTAAATAAACATATTTGAAGAATATGTGTAATGCAACATGAAGTTCGCCATTCCGCTTGTTTATTAAATTGTCAATTTGGAGTTTGCTTTCCAGTCTTGCTTTTAAATTATCAACCTGCAGTTTGCCTTTTCACTCTTATTTTTAATTATCAAGTACCATGTTAAGATGACGCAATTACTATGACTTTTACATGTTGTTGAGGCTTATAATTCCATCCCAACCTCTGAACTCACAGAACTCAGATGGCAGGATTTTCATCTTTCACTTGATGATAGAATCAATTATTAGGTTATTTCAAGATGGTTTTAATTGCAGAGGTTACATAGCACCAAATCAGATGGGAAGACAGTCATGAACATTAACTAGGTAAGAATCTGGTAGCAGACTCCAAGACCTGTTTCAAGGTACAATACCTAAGAAACCTGTAAAGCTGATATTCAAACTGGGTACCACAAGAATACAAGTCTAGAAATTACTAGTATACAAATCTAGCCAGTTCTGATGATAAAATGATGGCCTGCAGAGACCTACAGCTTTATATGAAATCTGAATCTTGTTCTGTGCTGGTACACCCTACATTACCAAAAATTTGACTGTCAGTTTTGGGAAATGAATTGAACATCAAGCCTATGTCTTATTGTTAAAGAGCAGAATGTCAGAATAAATTTCATACCAAATCATCTGCATCCATATCATCATCAAAAGCTGCTTCCAGTTCTTTGGATTCTTCATATTCCAGAAACTTTCTAGCATCATCATCAGTAACAGAACTCTCGGCACTTTCTTGTGAGGAGATGAGACCAAGCTTGGCTATGCGATATGATAAACTGCATCAGTATGTCTGACTGGTTATACTGCACACATTGCATAACTGATCCAGTCAGTGGTATATGAAAGCATGGCTCCTTCTGGCAATATGCACTGGCATGCTGTTTATGCACGTTCACAACTAAGAATTTCAAAAATGTACCTACTAGTTTTGTCGTGTCTGTCTACATGTTACAACCCAAAAACCACTGAATGCAATTTCCTGAATTGTGATACTGGTAAATGTTATTAAACAGCAAACATTAAAATGTTGTTTCAAATCCGACATAAAAACTGGACACAAATGTGTAGACCAGTGGTCCCCAATCTTTTTGTGCCTATGGGCACATTTGAGAGTTTATGAGATCGTGGCGGGCACCAATCAATTAACAAAGCCAAATTTTCTTTTCTCTGGACAAATAATACACAAAACAACACAACTTTTAATGATACAAGAAACCATGCAATCAAAAATACATAGTTTTATAAGTACAATTATTATTACTCAAGTGGAAAGTTAGTGTGATGTTTGGCACTGCATTTCATCAGCCAGTTTTTCAAATTTGGTAGTGTAGGACGATGTTGCTGCTCGCAAACAATCGTCAAGATGGGCATCAGTAAGTCGAGATCTGTGCTTTGATCTTATAATGTTTGTGGTTGAACGGCCTTCATTATTCAGTATAACCTTTTTCGTAACAATGCGGGCACCCAAAAGAACCATGGCGCCTGCGGGCACCGCGTTGGGGACCACTGGTGTAGACCTTCATGTGTTTGTGAATGTGGACACGATTGGGTAGCGAATTCCAAAGCTAGCTGTACAATCACACGTGGAAATAATTCTTGATGACATCATCACCTAGCCAGACACTCCTCACCTCACTTTCACACCAAGGTCTGTGACCCCATGACATCACTGGTGCCATTTGCAAAGATCAAATTATGGCAGACACACCTGAATTGTTATGCTATGTGTACATTCTTAAACTTTTGTTATAAAAAGAAAAATATTAAATTAAAAATATAATAATTATAAATTTGTTGCGAAGAGAAGTGAATAAATGAACTTCAGAAATTGTACAGCAGCCACGCTGGTGGCTTTCCAGGATAAAATCAAATATTTTAAAGGTTAATTTCAGATAACTATGAGTTTCTACTATCTAGCCACAATCATGGACAGGTAAAAAATCATATTTTTTAAGTCTGAAAATAATAATACTTACCTTTAACCAGAATGTCCCAGAATGCCCTTTTGTCCCTTTCAAAGAGGCTGTCCCTGAACTGTACAACCCAGTCATTGTATAATGAGGGATCCTTAATTATACAGGTCTCCCTTAGTGTCTGAAGAGCCATCTCAGCTTTAACAAAGTTGTCGGCACCAAAGGAATAAATCACTAGATTAAGTATTACCTTCTGCATTTGACTGCAAACTGTAAAGAGAATGCACAACTATTTATATCATTTGCAAGTAGTTTCCAAATTGTTTTGTACTCCAAACAATTTAATCTCTTTTGTGAATCCTCTCCCACTTCATCCTTCCACACAGCCCTCAGTCTCCCCAATGGTCTGTATATTCAATGTCTTCATTTCCTGTTCAGATCATAGAAAGGATTTAATTCAGTTTCTTCAGTTATGTTGTCTAAAAAAATGAAAATCTCTAAATATGTGACTATGTACCCTTATTGAAGTCTTCTCCCCTCTCTAGAAGGGCTTTGAAGTCCTGAATAGGCCTCACTGTTCCCACTTCTACCACTGTAGCCTCAACGAGGGATGCCATTGTAACATCTTTCAAATCCACATTGGATGGTGCTTCATCAGATTCATCTTTTGCATTTCTGAAAAAATAAATAAAGTAAAAAGAAATTCTGGAAAGATCTCATGATGCCCGATTTTCTTCTGGTGAGGCTAGCAGAAACTACAAATTAATATGTGAGATTTGAAGTTATCACAGTAGTGTAAATTTGGATTGTGGTCTTCCACTTTATTATGACATGCAATTTTAGGTGGTTACCAACTTTTTGGAGAAACTTATTCCCTCTGTTAAATTTTCCTGATATAAACTCAAAACTTCACACTATCACTATATTTGTAGTTTTTATCGTCGTCTCATACAAAATTGATATGCATGTTTATGGTCAATGTCCACAGAATATTCTGCATGTTTGGTTCCAAAGGTTCATTAGTTACTGCAATAAACCTGAAAGCTAAACATATACATTGCATGGTGGCCATGTTGTTTTTCATTT
>NW_019060164.1:545084-556022 GCF_000696155.1 Zootermopsis nevadensis | reverse complement strand
AGAAGTAGGAATGACTGCCGTGATGGCATACAAAGTTTCACAAAACTATATAACTTGTTCAAAAGTCATTAGGGGAGGAATGTAAACGAAGACATAATTATACCACTGGCCTATTTTACTTTATCAGTGAGAAAAGCAGGATAATGAAATAAAACATTTTGATTACTGAAGTACTACCCAAAACATGATCATGTACAGTCTTGTGTGATGTGAAGCTTTCATGGCTGATGTCATTAATAAAAAACTCTGCAGAGACCAGGTGATCCAGCTGCTGGCCCAAGAAGATTTTATTAATGTAGTCTTGTTTGAGACTCAAACAGAGCTTCAGAACAGGAGTCTGATGCAGTACCACTTTAAGAAGCAGAAGGGACCAAAACATGGGCTCCAAAATCTTATGGAGCCTCAAATTTTCAACACTTCTGAAGTGTACTGGATGGTTTAGGGGTATTACACTGCATTTCAGTGGCAACATTCACATCCCACAAGGTAACATTTTGTATTACATCACTGAAAACCAATACTTTTTGAATACTTCAGCTGCTGATTTGTGATTCATCTTTGATTTGACTTCGTTCAGCTGGAACTGCTTTTTTATTTCTTCCACTGCCACCTTATATGAAGCCTTGTTTTCATGTGGTGATTTCAACAGATTTATCACATAATCATTGACAGGTGGTATTTCTGCATCTGGATTCATGGCTCTGTATGCAAGACTGTGGTACACATGCTGATGGTAAGGATTCACCACGCTCTTTGACTTGAAAGCCTCAGACACTTCGCCATATTCATTTCTGAAACAAAGATGGAGCAACAAGGTATTTCTAACTGTATTATTTATTACTATTATTTTTTCATTATTCTCACAATCTATTTTTTGTTCCCAGAGACTTAACTTTTATGATATGGATATAGCAGATTTAAAGTCTGTGTATTCTATGAAGGTAAGTGAGAATTCAATTAGTTAAGCATTTCATTGCATCATCATAAAAAAGTTACTAGATCCTGTTATTAACATACTTCCTGTATTCCTATGCACAACCAGCTGTATCACTTGTAAACACGGATGCTTCATCAACAAAGGTTAATGATCCATACAAACTATATCTACAGTAAGTTCTACAAGTATCAGACACCTAAAAAATAAGATCTGATAGGATACCAAAACAATTTTACTTACTTACACACAGGCAGAAATTTAGAAGGGCATTCAGAAAGAGGGGCAGATTCTGCTTTTTAATACCTGTAACAGCCAACTAGGTCTAATGCTTGGAATGATGTACATGAGACAGGTAACTCTGTAGAAATATAAAGTGAAAATTCAACATGAATAGTATAAAAATTCATTACTGGACATGATTCTAACCAACTTCATTATTGGTGAATAACAATAAAATCCAAAAGTTTTTAAAGAAATGTACAAACTTGACAGCTTGTAGATCCATGATGTCTATCAAAGCATCTACTGAGTCTAGCTGCTCCTTTGTTGGTTTGTTGGTGTCTGAAACAATGGGTGGGAACACAAATTCTCTCATGTCTTCTGAATAAGGTAGTTCTATAAATACCAGACACTGAAACAGAAAGAAAATGTTATTCTCCTGCTTACCCTTTTCTGTTTCATAAAATACTTCATCAAATGGAAAGGTCATATAGCATCCAATGGTAGGACAGTTGTAAATAACGAATTATGAAGATTACAGAAGGAAGCAGTAGCGACCCTTTTAAGATACAATCCCAACATCTGCCAGAAAGAATGGAAAAAAATAAAAAAAATAAACAGGACTGGAAAAGTACACACAAGAGGCACATATGGCAGAAAGAATGGAGAAGAACTCTACAATTTATGTTTTCTTATAAAACAAAATACAAAATTAATTTTCTTTCCATTCTTAAGCAATGGCACTATAATGCACTAGACTGATTTATAAATATTTGAACCAAGCTGCAGTTCAGTCGCATTGCATTGAACATGGAAATAGAAACGTTCTCTGAAATATTGGAAAATCAGCACATAAAAGCAAGTTAACCAAGAACATAAATAAGATAACCTACAAACTGATGTGAAAGCCTGAAGAAATCTAAAATCTAAAGCAACCAGCACTATCAATGAAATTAAAACTTAGAGAAAACATACCTCATATTCAGATGCTATTCTTGGGAATAGAGCACCAAGGACAGGCTTTGTATTGATCCGATATACTTTTCTTGCTATGGCAACCAACTTTTCTTCGTCCAAGGCATGTATCAGGGAGGAAAGGGCAACTTCTGCTGACTGTGAAAGACAAATGAAGAAATACAGACAGCATGAATAGGAAGAACATTGGCCAATGAAACTGGTTCAATGGCAGCATTACATATTAGATATGTCATTATTTACACCACATCATGGCCAATGACATCAGCAGGGCTATTAAAGGAATACAAAATGCAACAATTATATCAAACGCATAAAGTTTGTGTATACTTCCTAAAAATTGATATCTATGAAATGGTGATATCGGGGAAGATCAATGCTTGTGTACTATTTCATAAGGAGTCACAAACCAAGACCAACAAGTGTCGTCATATTCTGTGACAGTGATGCAACATCAGTTTGTTGACTCAACATGGATTGGCCCTTCGGGAAAGGGATAACTTTACCTTTACTACTAGATGAATCAAAAAGATTTTCGTAGTCATACTTTGAAACCAGATCAGCATACAGAAATATTCAAAGGTAAAGTTAGCATACTTACACTGTCGCCTCTCTGAGCTGTGATATACAGGATACCTCTCCCCATAAACAGATGTCTCGGAACGTTTCTCAACTTTGTAAAGCCCAAAACACTGAAACATTTGTCTCCAGAATTATAGCTCATCATGGCTTTGTCAACATCTACAAAAAAGATTACAAGTTGATGATTTTCTAAATTTAAACATCTGGAAACAACAAAGCAAAAGAAAAAAGTAAAACTGTCCCACTATATACCATGTAGGCTTGGGGGGACAGAATGTTAGCTCCTACTCATTCTTAATCTTGGCACTAGGTGGAGGTGAGTGGATGGCATCATGCCCTGGCTGCGCTCTACCCCCAGGAAAGGACCCAGGTACCTATTGGATAGAAGGCTGGGTGGGCTCCAGAGTCGGTCTGGACGCAGAGGAAAAATCCTTTGCCCCCATAGGGGATCAAACCTTGGTCATCCAGTCCATAGCCAGTCACTATATTGACTAAGCTACCCCAGCATTTACAAATCATGTATGATATAAAATTTGAAAATACCTGAGAAAGGCACCAGGGTGGTACCAAAGCTGAACCCTTCTATTACATCATCCCTATCAATAACAGTCTGATTCTCATCTTGTCTGATGTACGACGTTTCAGACTCTACACGAGCTCCTTCCTCTAATGATGAAGAAGTTTTCCAAGAAGGTAATGTAGCTGGAGTTATCTGTTTGTACAGAAGTTTCCACCCATTTACTACAAATGGACAACAGTACAGAAGAGTCTACAGCTTTTATATTGTTATATAAAACAATAATCAACTGGATAAGCGGACAAACCTTTCGATAACCTGACACAGCTATTCTGATGTCTGGCCCAATGTCCATTACAACATTCCATGGTGTGGGACGAATATTCCTCTTTTGGAAGTACATTAATTGAGGTACAGCATCAGAAAAACTACAGATGACACCATCAGTCTAAATTGGTTGAAAATAAATCTGTTTGTAGTGAGCAAACAAACATACAAAACAGACAATGATGAAAAATGTTCACAGCTCTACTAGTATCAGAATTTCAAAAGATGCACAAACACAGCAACAGGAAAGAAAATTATGCTTTATTACTTGTATCTCCAATGGAATTTAAGAAACGAGAGGAAATAAAAGAAACGACAGGAAATAAAAGAAACGACAGAAAATAAGACACAGAAAGAAGGAATTAAGTACACGGACAAAACATAAATGAGAATGATACAAAAAAGTAGATGGATAGAGAGCAGAAAGAAATGAGGGAGAAAAGTACAGAAAAGAAGAGGGCTAACAAATAATAAAAGTATGTAGAAAAATGCCAAAAAGATCACTCATACTAATTTCTTGCAATATTCTATAAAAAAGAAGGTTAGTACCCAAGAGCCACCCACAATCAGTTTCAGAAAATTACAATTCAACAAAATAGAAAGTGAAAGGTGTACTCAAAATCAACGTATGTTTCTTCACTCATTACACACCCCATTACTACATGTAATATTTACAAAATTACCTCTCTAAGTACGTGATATAAGAGTGATTCTCCAACTAACTGTTGTTTAGTTTTAGATTTCTCAGCATCAATACCATTTGTCCAGCATTTTGTTCCATCATCATCATCCATGGTTTCTTGTTTGATGCTCAGGTTTACATCGGGTCCTCTGTAGACATATAGCAAAGGGTGTGGCATTTTTAACATAAAGAGTGTTGGATTTCTCAGACAAACTATAAAAACAGGTTTGAACTCACAAGCATCCTACTGCACATCCCCATCAGCCATTTTGTGTACTTGTTCATGATCTTCTCTCCCAGCACAAGTTAGGTTACCAGCTTCTCCTGATTATAATTTTCAGCATTTTACACACAAGAAGGAAGTATGGTAGTGAAATTTAATTTACTTATAGAAGGGCTTAATCAAGAACCTTCAGGAGCAATGGTACTCAGAAGCTACTAAGAATGTCTTTTGCGTCAGAAGTTACATTTTCAGCAACAATGTGTAAATGACATAGTTATAACTTTTAAATAAAACATTAATGTGCCAATTAGTAACAGTTAAAGATAGTGCGTGGGTAGAGTGATGAAGAAGGGGATATTAAAAAGTATGGCAAGATCAAAGAGGCAGTTTCCTAATTTCTTTAAAAAATGTGACTTAAATTGTATATAAATGCACTGAAGAAGGGACACTTACATTGCTATCAAATTTACTTCTTCACTCTTCACAGCTTTAATAATAGTGTCTACTTGATCTTCAGATACGGTGGTGTCAAGGTTGGATAGCAGCACCACTTTTCTCTCAGAAAATTTCTTTCCTCTGAAAATAGTTTATTCTTGGGTTACTTGACAGTTACTGAAGACATTATACAGCACAAGAGTAGGTGGGAATATGATCATGAAATTTGACTAAAGATATGGAAGTAATCATCTGCATTTCGCTAAAGAAAACGAGTAAAACTACAAGTCAGGATAGCCACACCCAAAAGCAGAGAATCAAAATACAAACATTGTGTATAAAATTCTACAGCACTATAGCAACACCAAAATGCTTTATTCCCCAAAAATGTTCAAAAATTTATAAAACAAATCACCTACTTGCTAACATCACTTTATCTGAGGATCATGGTCTTCTAGAATATGACACTATGTAATCTTGTAAGTGGTTACCACCATTTGGGGGAAACACGACAGCCTACATCTTCAGGGTATAATGCACAATGAAAACCAAAAATCTCATCACTTGTATATATTTATGACTTTATATTTGCAAGAAGATGTGAAATGGACTAAAGTAACTCAAGACAGTGTTCAGTGATGAGATCTTGGTGACTGTCCTTCAGATTGGTTAACACATATATGCCACAAAATATGTTGCGTGCACATTCACCCTGAAGATGGCAACTGTAATATTTGCTAAAATGTTGAATAATACTCAACACTCAACGTGGCTCATCCCCAAAAGAGAAATCCAACAATGAATGCCTAAATACAAGAATGTTATGATTGATGGATTCTGTAATTATGCTGTCTCATTGCCAGAGATTATAAATTATGGAATGAGATGGCAGGTATTACTATTAGTATTACTGTAATGACAACAAACAACAACAATCATCATTGTGGTTTTTGTTGCTGTTAATAATTATTATAATAATATATAACATACACAGTTTCCTCTTTTAAAAAGTCTACTGCAACAACAATTGCATCAATCCAATCAGCATCCACCACGGTCTCTTTCAAGTCCTCTACAAACTGTACCATTTCCCAAGATGGCAAGCCCAGTGAATGGGCAACACTGATGTTTTTATAATTCAAGTTGTTATTTGTTTCTTCAGAACCCAGAAGTATCAATGCTACTTCATCCTTCAAATTGGCAAAAATCTGAAACATTGCATCCAGTTCTACAGATGAAGACTAATTCTACTTACACCTAAAATTAAACCACACAGATTTAGATAGACTCCAAACCATATTTGCTAGGATTCATTCTGTCTCTCCACGTTCTTCAAAACGATGGTTCTTGTACATCTTCAGTGTTACCCTAACATATTAATTCTACATGACACGATATATATCTGATGCTTACACATTCACTTTCTCTTACAAGAATCAAAAACAGAGCCTTGCTCATTACAAAATCTTACCTTTCTCTTCAGTATCATAGACACACACTGTCTAGCATTTTCTAAAAATCCCATCTTCTTATCTTTTACAACACTTGAGATTGAATGTCCAACATCCACAATTATAACAATGGCTTCCTACAACATTAAATGCAGTTACTTATATTAGGAATGTAGTTTAGATTTAATATACTTTGTACTTCCTCAATGTGTTTAACTCAAGCATAGATGGGCATCAAATCCTACTCGTCAAAATTATTTTCTTGCTTGCAACTGTAAACATTACTTTATTCTTGGAAATAACATATTACTTTTGTGCAGATTCGATGTTAACTTTATTAGTAATGTTTATATTCTATTGTCAAAGAAAATTATATATTTTTAACTCAAACTGAAAGCTAAATGAAAACTTTTCCATGACAGCCATATTACTGTTTTACATTCTGCACAAAATTATTTTAACAAATGTTTCTTGCCATTCAAAGATCTATAACCATACATAATTTTAAAACACCAAATTAACCCTTTAAAGCTGAGTGGTAACTATATGTACCAAATACTTTAACAGTAACTCTGCATTGTATATTTGTAGGTTTAATATAAGATTTTCTTTGTGGTATGTACTGAATTCTTAATATTATTTAGATGTGTGTCAGCTTCAAAGGGTTAAGTGATGCTTCACTTCACAAGTCTGTGTATTCATCATGTTATTAATAAGTAAAGTAAAGTAAAGTAAAGTAAAGTAAAAGTAAAGTTTGTCCACTATACACCATGTAGGCATTTGGGGTGAGTGGAGGTATAGCTTCTCTCTTCCTTGACCTCAGCACTAGATTGGGGTGAGTGGTCAGCATCACGCCCCGGCCGGCTTTATCCCCGGGAAAGGACCCCGGTACCCATTGTAGAGGAGGCTGGGTGGGCCCCAGAGCCGGTCTGGATGCAGAGGCTAGAGGAAAAATCCTCTGCCCCCGTTGGGGATCGAACTCCGGTCGTCCAGCCCATAGCTAGTCACTATACTGACTGAGCTATCCCGGCTCATTATTAATAAGTAAGGAAATAAAAATTACAAGGCAATGACACACAGTTCATACCAAATAACACGAAAATTAGTCAAATGAGATATAGAGAGAGACAACGTGGTGATATCACAAAAATAAAAGTAGGCTTAAAATCATTGCAGATAGTGGTATAACAGCACTCCTGAAGTGTATTCCGGGCATTAGCTATTCCACAATAAATTTTGTTAGGTTTCATCAATCCCCTCAACAAGTTAAATGCAGGGACAGTACCTTAAATTAGGCTTATGTTATAACGTCTGAAATGTTTAACTGTCAAAGACTGGGCTCATACAGGAGGAGAAAGAAAAAATATACTTTGGTATTAGCATGTTGACCTAGGGCAAGTGAGCTATGTAGTTCATTGGTGGCAAATCTGCAGTTTTTCAAGTAACAGTATCAGACCCTCTTAACCGCGGGCGGAGATAAAAAAGTTTTTCCACACTGATGTTCGGTTAGATAATGAAATGAAACGTATTATAACATGTTCACATTTACATATATCTTAAGACAAACAAAATAACATATCACATATGCAAATCGCAAACCTTTTGACTTCTTGCCATGTTGCTGTACGATATAATAAAGCAAATGCATTCGATTCCTTCAACTCAGATAGTACAACTGATTTTAACGTGCACACAATAATCTCAACCTTCCGGTCAAACTCCTTTTACATCGATACGGCTTTCCACTAACTTGTGAACTGCTACAGTATGTATGAAATGTCATGTGCAAATTTTTCTGCCAATGGAATTAGGGGCCACATATCAGCAATTACCAACACAACTTCCTCCACAACATTATACACTTGACATATCATATTCATGAGTGTGAGTCAGAAACCAACACACAGGTCAGGGAGTATAGTTAATACCAACATTATTTATTCGGGAACATAGGAAACGACATAATATTGACTTCTTGATGGTCTGAGCCTGCGAAGTATTAATACCTGTGAGCAATGTTAACCACAGATAAGATCAACAACCTGTTTCCTTACTGCTCTTCCGCATTACCACTATGAATATAAATATGATGATCTCATGTCTCACACTAAAGCGTTCGAGAAATAATAGTTTGGCCATATAGGAAAATACATTAAAAGAAAGAAGAAAATCAAGTATTTAGTTACAATATTCTAGATTCTATTACGATTACCAAACGTGGATTTGTCAAGTGATGGGAGACTGGAAAATTGCATAATTAGGAATTTTGAATTTGTATTCACTAAATAATAGTACGACTATAAGATTGCGGGGGGGCGTGTAGGATGCATGGGGAATTCGAAATGCCAACATAATTTTGGTCGTAAATTTCAAGGGAAGATTGCGGTTGCAGGGTGTATGTACAGATGGGAGAATTACATTAAAAAGGAACTTCAGAAAGTTGCTATGCTTGTCCAAACATTTATTTGGTTTAGGTTAAGTTGGCTCAGCCACATACGTATCCCAGTGCAAATGCCAGCACATTCACCTGTTGACATTGGTTTTGGCTTTAGCTCACTACCGCCATCTTCTGCACATGTTATTTTTGGCAAATAGTCTCTTACTTTTATGTACATTTGGTTATGAAAATGCACTTTTCTTATTATTTTGGAAAGAAGAGTTTAGAACTCCATCCTCTGGCTACAGCATTATATTTAATTAATTAATAATACTTATGTCTTACTTCATGTACAGTATTACTTGAGCCATTGCTTTCATCAACTCCTGTCTCCATGGTGATTCAACATACAGTGCATCCATATTGCAGTTCTTAGTCATACTGCCATGAAAACTTTAATGTGAACAAGCTTATATTAAAGTTATAAATTCTGTGTGGTTATGTAATTTAATGAATAAACATGGCTGCATATTTTTGCTCACCAGTACAACAAACACAACCAGGGCATATATATGATGACCATATGGAGGTAACAACTGCATGTCAGCTTTTAGTTCAGTGATTGCAATGAAAAATAAGCTATACAATAACCAACTGACATATTTAACATAAAAGTTGTAGCTCTGAAATAAAAACATTCAACTCTCATGAATATGTATATGATGTATTATATTTTTCTGAGAAAATATTACTGAATTATTAACTGACTGGTCATTAACCTTTATGAGAATAGGGTATTTAAATGTCCATATTACAGGACTGGCAGTTAGATTGTACCTCAGAGATTTATCTAATAATGTTATTAGTATTTAGAATGCACATACCTTGATTGTTTTACTAAATCACTGCTGTCATCTTCAATTTTAATATCATGTTGTTAAGTCCCCTGGCATTCCTTTACAAATCTGTCTGACAGTTCTACAGCAGTTTATAACTGCTGTGTGCAAGTCATGAAATGAATCTGGGCAGGGTTGAGAGAGTCCATGTAAAGTTTATGGGCAACCTCTTCCACTCTCTCACTGTCTTCACAGTCTCATGTGTAGTTATCATTGTTTTGTCATCATGGCCAACTTTGTTTCTTGGTTTTGTCATATTACTGTTATCATCTGCTGTCACAGTGTCTTCATCAACCTGTTAGCTCCTGTTAAATTTTTATTCTGTTCCTCAAAATTCATGCTATTATGACAAGAAAAAATTCTATTCTGTTGAGAGAAATAATTTTCTACTAGTTCAACTAATGTAACTAGAACACACAAGTCAGTTTCTTCATTCAAAATTTCTAATAGTGCTCTGGTCTACCATTTCCCAAACACAATCACTGCCTCATTCCAGCACCACCTGGAAACTCAGTTTCTGTATCCAAAATGTCTAGTAGTGCTATGGACTACCATCTGCCAAACACATCCATTGCCTCGTCCCCTCACCACAAACACATGAGTTATTTCATCATCTATTTAGCATTTATATGCATATGCCAATACTGAATAATGACAGGTAGGGGATATATTTAAAAATTTTGACAAACAACAGGCATTAAAAATTCAAAAAACACCATATTCCTGTTAGGAAATGAAATAACAAATGCCAGTTTAATACACAGTACACTTTTGGACAGACAAAAAAAAATATATTACTTTTAAAACAATGGAAAAACTAAAGTGAGTTTAATGAAACAATTGTGTACCCCTGAACAAGCTAATAAAAAGTAGTTTAATCTTTATGTTTTATGAAAATTCTGGTATAACATTCTGTTGTATATTACCAAGAAAAATACCACATTTGGAGCTGTTTCAATTCCATGAACTTAGGAACTTCATCCCTGTATTGGTGAAGAGGAACAGGTGGAAAGAGATAAGCTGAGGTCCCCTGAACCAACTGTTTCTGGAACTTACTGTTATCTACCTAAAAATGTGTCTCAGGAGAAGTCTGGTGTTCCTCAGATGCAAGTACAAGATGGGGTGAGTGTCTGACATAAATATACGAGGTGCGATCAGAAAGTTTCAAGACTGTGTCAATAGAGGGCGAACCGGATGTAGTACCAGCTTCTGCCGCTAAGGGGTTGGGCCTACATTCATAGTGAATCAGTGTGCCAGCCGGCATCATCGAATTAGCATTTGTGTCTTAGTTACGGGCGTTTTGGTAGTGCATTACAC
>NW_019060164.1:508239-544478 GCF_000696155.1 Zootermopsis nevadensis | reverse complement strand
AGACTGTGTCAATAGAGTGCGAACCGGATGTAGTACGAGCTTCTGCCGCTAGGGGGGGCGGGCTACATTCATAGTGAATCAGTGTGCCAGCCGGCATCATCGAATTAGCATTTGTTTCTTAGTTACGGGCGTTTTGGTAGTGCATTACACCGACCCTCCTGCGATTTCGGAATGGCGTGTGCATCAAATTTTGCCAAAGACTCGCCTAAACGGCTACGGAAACCTATGAAATGCTCAAGCAAGCATTTGGGGAGTCCGCAATGGGTCGTGCACAAACTTTTGTGTGGCATTCACGTTTTAAAAATGGCCGAACCTCTGTCGATGATGACGAGCGTTCTGGCCGACCATCTTCGAGCACAACGCCCGAAACTGTTACGAAGATCGACGTCGTACCATCAACGACTTGTACGACATTGTTGGGATAGGCTTTGGGACCTGTCAGCTGATTCTAAAGGAAGAACTCCACATGCGACGCATCTCGGCCAAGTTTGTGCCAAGGCTCCTGTCTGAGGACCAGAAGCAGAATCGACTTCTCGTTTGTCAGGAGCTGAAAGATCTTGCAAGAACCGACCCCAACTTCCTTTCTAAGGTTTCCTCTTCTCAAAGATGAAAATTCAGCTAAAGGGAAGGCGATTTGAGACGATAGAAGAGATTCAGGCAGAATCGCAGATGGTGCTTGACAGGCTGACAAAGAAAGATTTCCAGGGATGCTTCCAGGCTTGGCAGCGGCGCTGGGATCGTTGTGTTCACTCCCAGGGGAACTACTTCGAGGGTGATGGATGAATTTAATACCTGAGATAAGTGTACAGGTTTTTATAGGGCACAGTCTTGAAACTTTCTGATCGCACCTCATACATCATGTCTGTCCATCTGTAAAAGTTACTTAATGGAATTCAGTGGAATTTTGTGTAAGAAGGTACAAGTTATTGACCAAATTGCATTTTGGTACTTATCTCTTAACTGAAAAAACCCTACTTTACATAAGGCTGGAGTAAAATGTTATGAAATATCTCAAAAAGTTCTGTTTTATTTGCAAGATTCTTTTTGTTATGGGGAATGTTTATCAAACACAATAAAAGAATGTATGCCTCTATGTAGTGTAATATCTGTACTATTGATTACATTTGCCAGCAGTATAATATATGATTCTTTTCTATGTTGTATGTATATTATTGTTTCATTTTACTAGTAAAACAGTTGTAGCTGCAGTAAATGAACACTGAGGCTAAGGAGCAACACAAAAATCACAAGCAATGCACTTGGAAACAATGAATATTCCAAACTGGACTATACTTTCCACTTTTGCTTAAGACTGGGCATTATCAATATGTGTACATTCATAAAGTGTCCAAGAAAGAAGTATGAGAGTCTTGAAGTCACTGATACCGATCCCTCTTAGTAGTTTTTATACCAATTCTTCAGCTAGATCTAATTACATGTAATCAGCTATTATTAGCAGGCTCCAAACTTCATCCCTCAACCTGAAAACAGGCCTATGGAGGCATAGCCTGCTTGCCAACAATCACCCTGTAAATCCAGAGTCATTATGTGTGCATTTGGGGGCATGCTGTAGCTCTGGTGGTAAGGTATCAGCTTTTACATTTGGCTTGACCAACCAGATCGTTACCACAAATTTGATGTTTTCTATGGTCTTTCCCTCTGATTGCACATTTAGCTGTGATTGGAGGGAAATGTAGATTATAGTTGGTATGAAGTGGGCAATTTATGATGTTATGCAAGCCATCTATTAATTGTTAGGGTAATGAAATCAAGATAATAGGCTGGAAATTGGAGAAAGCAGCCACTTGGAACATTAAGCTTGATCTCAGGGATGACATGTGTGCCACTTGAATGTCTGTGCAGAATGGAGCACCATGCTATTTACCTAAGCTTCAGGACAAGTTCCCTCCTCCTAAAGCCACAACAGCTGAGGGCCAGGAGTCACAGAAGATGGGTGTGACTGGACCATGGACCACAGGCCACGTAGACTGGGGACCACTGGCAGAACTGACCAGAACAAGACCAATGGTGGACAAGTACTCAATAACACGTTACAGTGAAGGAGAGTGGCGCAAACACAATGCAGATGTTCTGAAAGGCTCAGACAAGGAAACACATCATGCCAAAGTGTAAGTGCAGGCCTAATTAAAGGCTTATGCAAGGAACTGTATATTATATCCATTGAAGCAACAGGCAACAGTGAATTCAAAGAAAGAAAGAAAAGGTTCACATACATTTTATAGAGAGTTTAATAAGTTAATAGTTGCTCAGTCAGCAAAAGAATTTCCCACCTTTCATAAAACCTAACTCTTCTCTACTATATTTAGAGTAGCCTAGCCTGCCACCAGACTCTATCCTGAATCACATGAATCTGGTCCACATCCTCAAATCATGTTTAAGATATGTTTCAATATTTCCTCACACCTACATCTGGTTCTAAAGAGGTTTCTTCCCTTCAGGCTTTCTGACAAAAATGCTGTAACCACTTCTGATATCTTGCCTGGACACCCACCTCATCATCCTTGATTTGATAATTTTTTTTATGAAGTTTAAGTTTTCCTGGATACTTACTTAAGACCATTTATACTGTATTTTATATTTATAGGGTTCTTTGTTTTCAAGTACTGACTATAAATATTCTTATAGACTATTGTGTTATGCAGGGTGGACCATAATGGGCGACAGTGTGCAACGTTTACGGTTGCTGACACAAACAAAACACAGAATGAAAATACCAAACGACTATCCCATCGTGTGCATGATGTATATCGATGGAAGGTTGAGTTGGAGCATGCAATCAGTACCATGTCAGACGAGATCAACACACTAGAATTACAGAAACAGCGTCTTAAGACAGCGATGGGAGTGCTGCACATGCCAGAATCCATTGCAGGGGAATGCCTCAGTCAAAGAACAGCACGCCTGGAGCCAGACATCGTGAGAGACAAGGCTGAGGAGGAACTCATTAAGGCATAATTCAATGTGATACATTAGTCTGTTGCAGTGTAGTGTAATACAGATATTTCTGTCTTCTTTGCACAGTATGTCTAAAATGAAGGAACATAATGTAACATCTGTCTGTTTATCCTCATAGTCCATCTTTAAAATTACTTAATAATGAGCACTGAGGATCTGTGCCTGAAGTTTATGGGTGAATTTAATTTAATTTTCATCATTTGAAACTAAACTCAAGGATATTTGTTTTTCAGTAAAGCCTATTCTGTTATATAAATAACTGGTGAATGACATAAATGTAAATCTCATTACATGCTACAACTTTTAACTGAAACAAAGTTTTATATGTCGTATACTTGAACGAATACAAGAACAAATAATTCTTGTTTGCATGTAGTGTAAAATCCTTAATGTAGCAAACTAAGACACTTGGAGATATTCCATTCATTTTCAGGTATCCAAGTATAGATAATATTTATTAGCTTTCTTAACAATGGCATTTATAACACCTGTGCAGTGTGGTATCTGTACCGTTGATTAACTTTCCAACAATTAGATTTGTATTTACAGTAAATGAACATCAACACTATTGAGTTATGAAACTCTGCATAGATTGTATTTGTTAAAATTCTTGTTAACTATAATAAATTTTGGTACCTGTTTTAGGAGACAGCACTGATAGGAGAGGCAAGGGACTTCATGGGCCGCATGCTGAAACAAATAGAGGAGCAGCTGCAACACAATAAAGCCATCAAGAAGTGCCTCGAAATTGACTGGAGTGACAAGAAAGAAACCTATGACATTGAGGCAATTAATGTAGGGCTACGGAATACCAGCAAAACACTTCTCTTCAAACCTGGAGCTACACGCTTCCCAGATGTGTACGTTAATTTGTAGGTGTTATATGAACCGCAGAGATTATTTAACATCATTTTCATCAAATATGGTACCTGACTTTTCACTACTTCACTTTCTGTTGGAAGTTAACACGGTTAAATCACAATCCCAAGCCTGTTCAATCCAGTTCACGTCTTCACAATCTGTTTGGCTGTGATTAATTTTAATATTTTTCCCCAAATTCTAGGTCAGCTTTAAACTGCACAACCAAGAAGAATTATTTCTTTCATAATGCTGACATATAGGCACATAACTAACTCACATAGTCACTCACTCAACAGAGCAAAGTTCTTCTTGAGAAGCTAATAGTTGCTCAATAAATTCCCTACATTTTATGAAACCTAAAAGTTCTTTACTGTGCTCAACAGCCCACCACTGCACTCTATACTGTCTGTCTGAGCAGAGAATTGATTTGTCCTTCAAACATAGGACCCATCTGTGCAGGCACACAGCCATACCAATAACACAGGATAGAACATCTTAATATTCCAAGCAGTCTTTCCCTTCAGTTTTCCAGACTTGGGTTTTGAATGCATTTCTCAGCTCCCATGCATGCTATATGTTCCTGCCAATCTCACAGTCCTTACTTTAGTCACTGTTAGAGTATATAATGAAAAGAAAAATTATTATGCTCATCCTTATGCAGTTATTATCAGAAAACTCGCATGTGTGTTTCACAAAACAGAAAAAGAAAGAAAGAAACTTTCATATCTGTTATTACTATTGATTCACCATGATTAGACAGTGGATGTAAACATAGAACAGTGTGTAAATATAATGAGATCCCTTGTTATGTAGGTTCCTATAGGTGCTTTAGCATCAGCCACATGATCTGAGGGTTAAGATGCCTAAAGGAACTTGCATAACAAGTGATCGTGTGATGGATCTAACACTCTTCTGTGTTTACATATACTGTCTCATCTTAGTGAACAGACATTAAACAAGAAATTTATTGGAACAACTTACGATATCTCCTTTCCATCAAAAGCTTCAGTCTGTACAGTAAGGCTAACAAGTAACATCATCATCTTCATCCTCGGTCAAGGTTTAGGCAGCTGCCTATTCTGGCTCCATTTCTTCATAGGTCTTCCCGGATGTCTCCCTTTGGACAAGTAACAATAATTATAAATTAATATTTATATGATTTAGGTTATTCATTTCTGGGTATAATTTCCACTAGTACAGATTCTATAATAAATTTGTCATGTATATTTTCAAAGTCTGGCACTATTACCACCAAGATCTTTCTTATAACATTTATAGATATGTTCAGTGATTCACTAGTTACAAAAATTAAACGAAAAGTTAAATACATGTATGTAGCCATCACAGTGTTTTACATTCTAAAGCACGATATTGAACAAAAGTCTCATTCTTTTAAAAAATCTATTACCACAAAATTTCAATACCATACATTGAGTGATAGTAGTATTGTTCCCACCTCAGAAGACTGCACAGCTGTCAAGTTTCATATTACTGAACATTAGAAATTAGAAAGATATTCATCTGAAGTTCCATGAAAATTTGTCACTTGGTTGAAGACTTATGGATGCGTTGATACCGTAAGTCCATCTTTTCTTATTAAATGGAGGAAAGTTGGCTAACAATCACTTGATAATATAGCCTATAAATATTGTGCAGGTTGTAAGATTTTTGACAATATCTATGTCAGAATTAGTCAGAGGTGTGTGGCTACTATTTCTTTATTCATGGATACAGACAGTCAACTCCTGAAAGTTGGGAGCACTACACGAGAGAAAACTTAAATCAGTTGGAAGAAGAATGTAAACGTTCAACTGAGCTACGACACTTCCTGGACAGCTTTATGTCTGACATGTCGCGTGACCTATGCATGCAAGCTGATTGTGTTGACACAGCACTAGCAATGAGAATTGCAGAGACTGACGAGGCCAGACAGCGACTGGAGAATGAATTGCTGAAGGTACGGCACAGCAGGCAGGTTGGCTCATAGGTTATTTATTGTACATTACTTGTACAGTGTTCATAAACTGAATGCATACAGATAGGGATCAGCTGTCCATTATTATTTTCTGAATTTTGTATATTGCAATAACCTTAATATAAATTTATTTTTATATGGTTTTCATACTACATATTGGACTATATAGAGTATATAGAGTACCTTACACATACAAATAACAATACTATTGCCTCTTCATTATGAGTTAACTTTATACAGTTCATGCAGCAAACATTAAACATAAACAAACTTAAGTACATAAGATTTCAGGTTTTCACTGTGATGGGTGTGATCACCTTGATAATGGAGGTAGTACGTTTCTCTGAAATGTCAGTCAACATCTACCACACTACATGGTGCAATAACTCAGAACATAGCTATTTCCTTATTTAACTACATTTTTACAGACATTAAAATGCATAGCTGACACTGAAAAATTGATAAAAGACTTGAAGCAAGCCATTATAAACCAAGATCCTGCCATGAAGATTGCTCAGACACGGTTGGACAACCGCATGTTGCGACCACGGCAAGAAAACTGCAGAGATATCCCACAATATGAGTATGTACAAAATACATGTTTTATACTACCATATCAGTAATACTGTGATTCTCTGAGCAGGAGCACTTAGAATGCAGGAAGGACACATACACACCTGCATGCTGTTGCAGGTTGGTGGATGAGGTAAAGTCAATAAGCAAGAATGTGTCGGCACTGAAGGGCCAGCTGCAGCAGGCTGAGGAGTCACTCTGTGGTCTGGTAACAATGCGTGCTGACTTAGAACAAGAAATTATTGTAAAGAGAAAGACCTTACAAATAGACCGTGATCGATGCCAGAAAATTCGCTCATACTATCCATCAACAGTCACCCTTACAGGATACTAGGTTTGTTCTCATGTTAAAACATATATAAGATACTCATGCTGCCTAAAAAATAGCTTTTATTTGTTCTCTTCTGTCTAATCTACATTTATAGTAGCTATTATTTGTCATGTATTATACATCAATCTTATAAGTAAAAAAACAACAACTCAAAAGTAATTTTCAGGAAGGAAGAAATTACTATGAATCTGTATACCTATGAACAACAAAGGAAAAGAAGCAAGGTTTATACAGTAAAACAATTTTTTTGAAAATGTATTATTAATACTTGCATGGATGTTATTTCACCATGTTTGAAATTCTGTATTCTTAAACTGCACTCATCATAAATTTGTCATTTAATGATGTTTGTAAAAGTGACTGAAATTTAAAAAGAGTGTGGATATTATGTGGTATGTAATAAAATAAATAATGAGTTATGTAATATCAGTGGACTTATCTCTAGCTTTTTCTCTTGAAAGAAAAGGATATTTAGTAAGACAGTCATATCTGATTATAATGACCTGAGGTAACTCATTCTTTTTAGTGACAGGCTACTGGTTTCATGACCAGGTTTTAATCCTGGTGAGGGTAGGGATTACTGTCGTGGCAACCATGCCAAAACTGACCTTGGTGCCCTCCTCAGTACCAAACCTTCATCTTTGGTAAATATTTGCAATTATAATTATATCTTGAAAACTAAAATGCAATTATACTGATTCATTTATCATGAGACATGACAGGTGAGTCAGTATGGTTGCTGCTGACAGATACAGCATTCGGAGATAAGGGAAGACTCCGAGTGGTGTTACAGTATCATCAACAAGGATGGTGGAAGAGATGATCCATGAAACTCTCTTGGAATGGAACAGTTAATGTTAAAATTCCAGAAGTCATATTTCTTTCTCCTGGAAAACAGGACTGTTTGTTTCTCTCTCATTCCTTCCTACAAGTAAACAAGCATATTGTGACCAAATTTATAAAATATATCATAGATAATTTAATAATTTCTAACCACACAAAATAATTTACAAAAATAATATTATAGAGAACTAAAAATACAATCAACTGTAACAATAGAATCTCATGACACTGGGGGAAAAATCACAGGTAGGAAAATATTCATACAATCCTTTAAAAGTTACACATCTGACATTTTCCTTGCAGATTTACTTACCATAAATCCCACATTAGCTTGGCAGGATATTTCATAAAAAATTACAAGTGACAGATGGCATGTAGCAGGAGTCCCACATAAGAGCAAAAATGTCATTACAACTAAGTGTTAATGCAGTAGAATGAAATATGATGCCAAATCCACATTGACACTGTACTAGGAGTTAATACAAACTACCTGCCTATCATTCTAACATTTTTATTACTACTGTAACAGTCATTATAAAATGCGAACATGGCTCATGTTTCTGTCTTTGCCTTCATGTAACGTATGTTACTGAATTGTGTCTGAATACTGTGCATTGCATTCCTTCTAAGCTGTAAATAGTACAGGATAGCCAAACCAGCAGCAGCGACAAGTAGCACAATTATGACTGCCTGAAATGCAGAGTATAGTTGTACTGAGTGGTCCCACACAGTCTTTGATGTTGAAGTGATCATATCACCACAAAGTAATGATGAGTTAGCTGGGTTTCTGAGGCTCAGGAAACTCATACCACTCAACTGCAATGGCTCTGAGCAGCTGGAAATAGGGATATCTAATTAAGAACATATACCTCATATATTTCATTACAATAATGCTAGAAAACCAGGGCTGGCACAAGGGTATTTGGCACCCTAGGCAAACCTTCAGCCTTTCCCCCCCTTCCCCAACAAATTAACTTCCAAAAATGAATATTAGTGCATTAGTATGCACAATACTACAATGCAGTTTTATCTTAGAATGTTAATCACAATGGGACAACAGATCATGTAAATCTGTAAATTGATGCACATTTCCAATTCTTTTTAACTATAACTTCTGTTTTAACACATGATAAATTCACTTACCAATTAATGTTTGTAGGTGTAACCTCCAAAGAAAACAGATAACTGAACAAAAGTGAAACAGAACCTATTAGTGTAAGTTCTGTCATGCAATTGTTGATGATGACTAAAGGTGCCCCATTTGTGAGGCAATGTCTGGAAATGTGCCAACTGGTGACAGTCAATCCATCAATCAAGTACTGCTGGCCGCATATCACAAGGCCAAAAACATGAATACATTATTTCTCTAGTAATTTAATTTCTTGTGCTGCCTCCTACCAATTTTGTTGCCCCAGGCGACCACCTATTTTACCAAGTGGTAAAACTGGCAGTGTAGAAAACAACAGACAAATGCAATTTTGGGAATCTTTTATGTGAAACACCCATTTGATATCTGTGAAAATGCAGTGCAATGAAAATTTAGAGGTTTAGAGCTAGATAGTAGGTTGAATACAGGAGATTTGATCACACTTTTGATGGCCCATGTTTATAACTGTTCCTTTCACAGAAGCTTCTTCAAACCAGCAACTCTCTCCCAACAAGTGCCTACATGGCATATATTGGGACAGCTTTATTTTTTACTTTTATGATGTGAAAAGTAAAAACAATGAGATGTATAAACTAAAATTACTGCACCACTGCCATATTTGTACATGTTAACAATTAAAAAATGTCCTACAACATTTTTAGGCATCCGTCTTCATATACACTTTCAAATATCCAATTAAATACTGATATCAAATTGCAAAATACAAATTTCAGGCAGTTGCCATATCATTGTTTTACATTCTTAAAAGAAGTAAATACCTTAACAGAAGCTGTGTGTGTTTCAAAGACCTAGCACTGCACAAAAATTCAGGATCCTACATTCCATAGTGTTAGTTCTGACTCACCTCGTCAGTTCTCACTGCTGCAATGCTACTGATGATAGGAAATTATAATGCAAAAAGATGAGGGTAGACTGAAATGGCACATTCCACAAAGTTCTGTCAGTTTGTTAAAAATTATTAGAAAGACAAGACATAGGGGTACATATTTCTTTATAAAATAATTGAACTATAGAAGATAGACTGTAACAAGATACACAAAGAGTCTGTACTTACTGCAATCCCAGCACAAGATCAGGAGTTATGTCTGCCAAGAGGGGCACAAGTTCATTGATGAACCAGTTCAAGTTGCAGTCACAGCACCATGGATTGTCCTGTACATCCACAACAGCAAGATTCTTCCATGGAGCCAGATGTACTGGTAGGGTGTGCAGGGCATTGCTTCTCAGGTACAGCTACAGAACAAGCATGTAGTGGCAACAATGTTCACAGCACATTAAATACTTCAGACCTTCCTTGAACAGATGAAAGTTACTCAGTATATTAAACAATTCCTTCTTACAGATCATAAAGAGCCGTAAGCATCATCACAAAAGCCTGTCACTATTCTAATATCAAAAAATGTAATCAGTTCAGAAGTGCATAACTATTATCTTCTTCATCATTTCTATTTTATACTGCTTAATGAACTCTTGTCTATGCTTCGATATTCCAAATTCTCTGTTCCCATGAGGTCTTCTAACTATATTTAGATTTCACAGGGTTTTTATGCTATCACTTAATGTTCTACAAAAAGAATTTTCAACAGAAGTGATATATTTTTCAAGAATCTATTTCTGTACAATAATCTGCACTAAAATAAGTGATAATAGTGTCATTCAAACCTGGGAGGTGGCAGGAAATTAAAAAGAACAAGGATGGAGTAGCCTCCAGTGGAATGATCTTGATATCAAATTTTGTTAAATCTGTTAGTTTAAATTTTATTAGGAGGCAGACACATGAACATGTTGTCATAAATGGGCTAAAATCTATACCTCTCTTAGGGTCCATGGATTGTCTCCATATCCAAATGCCTCTTCATCCAGTTCTGTTAAATTGTGGTTGTATGAACAGTAGAGAATTTCTAAACTTCTCAGATGTGCGAATGTTGACGGTCCAATTCTCCTAAGATGAGACATGGCACTCATATTGAGTTCTCGCAGTGACAAGAGACCACGGTATGAGTCTTCCTCCAGTTCCAGAATTGGATTGTCATTGAGATTCAATTTTTGCAGTGAGTCACCTGTGATCAGTTGTACAAATTTCAGCATGCCAACTTGTTAGTCTGTACAATGAATCTTATCCCAGCTTGAATAAATTAAACATTAACATTGTATGGTTTGGAAACAGTGACTTTTTAGCCCTGTGATGTGTTTCTTTCAATTAAATTAAATTAAACAGCTCATATTACATTTAACTCTGTTATACATGGCAGTGGGACTTTATTGTTATTATATTCTAGTAAGTGAGGCAAGGGACTAATATTGTCCTAGCATCTACAGCCATGTATCTGATGTGATCTCTTCCCTTGATGTTTTCCAAAACATTTGTGTGTATTCCTCATCTTCCCCATGCATTCTTCAACATAACAGCAAGTTTCACACTTACAGAAAACAATACATACCTTTACAGTTCTGTACGATTTATTATTTACATTCCTAAGTAGGACATAAGCGGATAAAAATTCTGAACCAAAAAATAAAAAGCATTTCCCAGATTTGATGTTCTCTTAGTTTCATTACCACATCTGAATATAATGAGGAAAAGTAGAATCTTATCCCAACTAAGAATAATACCCTATCATAGTCGACCACTTTCCAGCAGGCTATGCCAGTTCATGTGACAACGCAGATTAACACACATGCTGCAAGTATGATTAAAATTTATGATCCGACTTCCTAAGTAACCAAATATATGCGTCTCAAATTGCATGGCAAATGTAGTCATAACTTTATTACAAATATTCTAAATTAACTCTCTGGTAACAGAACCTGTTCAACTCAATATTTAAACCTGCCGCTGGACATGATTCTGAACAGTTTCCACCCAGTTAGAGCACCGAGATTCATCTCAATGTGTCAGATATGAGATTCCGACGGCAGTGAAGATGATGACTGTAATGCTGTGTAATATGATTAGAACATGGTGTCACAACTCAGAAGACCATAATCAACAAATTAATGTGATTCTCTCAGTCTCTTCTTGGTCTACAAAATGACCACCTTTTACCAGGTACACATCATAATTCTGAATGAATTTGTCTTTCTCATGCTAGTTACATGCCCATTTTATTGTAACTCCACCATCCTTATAATAATAATAGATGACCAGTATAAACTACAAAGTGCCGTGATATGTAACATCCTCAACTGCCATTTCATTCCTCTTATGTACAAATATTTCAAACACTTGTAATTTATGTTCTTCCCAAAAACTAAGAGGTAATACATACTTCACAATGGTACAAAACAAATAGAACTTTTATTAAATATATTTTGTTCAAGAATTTTGGAACATGAAACCTCAGAGAAGTACTGATTGTAAAGCAAGCAAACTGCAAATATACACATAAATCAAGTTTTATTTTTCAGCTAGTCAGATGCAAGCACTGTTTCTCACCTAATGCCGCTAGTGTCTGTGGCACACGAAGGAATTGGTTGCCATTCAGATACAGAACCTGCAGCTTATGTCTCAAAGAGGTGAGCTGTACAAATGCCTCTGGCAGATCAGACAGTCCAGTGTATGACAGATCCAGTATCTGAAATATAATTAAATACAAACTGACAAATGATCCTGGGTAAATGGAGAAGATAGAGCCATAAGCATCATAGGAGTGGGGCATGACAAGAGTTACTGGTACTGAACTGTATAATGGGAGTGCTGTACCAGCCCATGATAATGAGGGTGATGACAGAAGAGTAAGGATCATTGTGAAGATGATAATGATCAGAAGATGAAAACAATAGTCAAAGAGAAACCTGCCCAGTGCAGAGACCAAACCATATGAGCAATAATCTGAAGAATGCAGAAAGGGAAAGAAAAAACAACTGGGACAATTTTTTTGCAATACCATTATATTAAATAAGTAAATATGTATGTTTGACTTTTAGTTTACTGACCTGAAGTCTATCAGGTGATCCTAGAGACATGAGTGTAGAAGGACTGAGAACCTTCAGTGGATTATAACTGAGCCTTAGTTCTGTCAAGTTAGGCAGATGTTCAAAAGAGTATGGGCTTAAAGTATGGATATGGTTGCTTCCAAGATTCAAGACAACAATGCCGAGCGGATCATAGCGCTGTGGTGAATATCGGCCTCGAAAAACATCAGCTTGTACTCCTTCCGCTTTATAAATAAACATTATTATTCATTAACACAACTGATTAACTTTCTAAACACAAATTCCAATTGAGTTCCATCTTATGTATCTGACTGAACCTTTATGCCATTAAGTTTCTTCTGACAAATTGGTTAGCTCAAAAGGTAACATGTCTCTTAGTTCAAAACCTGGTCATAGACCAACTAATCTACTTGAACCTTTAAGTGTCTTTCCTAAGTTCTTCCAGATAAATGGCAAAACAGTACCTTAAAACAGGCTATGACTATAATTGCAAACCTGTTCATTCATCATTCATACATATCTCATAACTGACTACTGAATTCAAACTCGTATCAACTATATAGGTTATTCAGGAATGTCAGTATATTAAAGGGACCAACACAGAAACAAAAATAAAGGGATTCAAAGAAAAACTAACAAAACAGAGAAAGAAAAATAAAGAAATGTACAAGAAAGAAATTCTTCATCAGACTTAACATTCATTATGTAGCACAATTTCCTTCCATCAGATGTAATACAATTGAGGTCGAAACACGTTTAGCACTAAGTGTTTTTCAAAGTGTAAACAGTTTTGTTTGTATGCATGATTTTATATATTTTAGATAAATATTCAACACTGCACGATATGTAAGGTTTTAAGATTACCTGTAAGTTGATTGTAGCTAAGGTCCAGTACTTTCAGGTTATCCAACTCAACAAAAGCATTCCCTGCAATTTTAGTTATCTTGTTGTGTTGCAGAGAGAGGCTCACAATTCCTGGAATATGTGGGAATTTCTTTAGGTGTTGGATGTCATTCCAGTCAAAGTTCACAGCCATCCGGGTCTCTTCCTGCTGGCCATATTCCGGCCACTGCTCTAAATTAGGGAATGTGTCTTGAAGGCCAAGATGAGAACAGCCAACTGTGTACAGTGGCTGGATTAGTGCTTTTTTGTAACAAATGCACTTCAGGCACAACTTGACATTACCATAACTGACAGCCAACAGGAGTGGGAAAACCAGTAGCATCAACACCTGAGAATGAATTTATTATTATATCCAGGTTTAAATAACCAATAATGTATCCACATATCAAGAGGAAATAAGAAGTTTCCATGCTCATTTATTTTCACAAAGTTCATAAAATAAACACATTATGGGAAAGGTAACTATGTTTGTTCCTATGTTTCATATCCTAACCATACTAATGGTTTTGGTAGCATTTGGTATTGGGACTAACATAAAACTAGTCACACAAATTTTATTTAGGTTCATAAGGTTTAACTTATATGAAGCTCAAATCAAGCATTAACAAAAAATGGCTAAGCATACAAAAGAAAATACATATTTGAAATAATACAGAACATTATTTATGGTTAAACTAGAGACCTGAGAAATATTTGTGGATAATATTAAAATAAATACTCAAGAGTGTGAGGTGTAGCCTGAATCAACTGGCTCAATTTACAGTCCAATGGAGGAATATGCTATACCAAGAAATTAGTTATTTTGAAATTGACTTCCACCTACCTTCATATTATTTAAATTTAGAGTATATAGTACAACTTATTCTGTTTCATTCACACATGACAGCGAAAGAATCGTATAAGCTGAAATGATAAGATAAGCTGTAAGTCACCACACTGCTCATAGCATTAGTGTTTAACTAAGCATACTGATAAGATTACAGGGAACATAATCAAAAGATATAAGTACATTACCTAATCAAACTATGATATACTTTGGTTCATTTTTCAACTTCATTGCATTCTTACTGCAAACATGTCTACAACAAGAAACATCACAGAATTACACAGAATGAGTACAAAAGAACTTTACACTTTCAAAATGATACAGAAAACAAATGTGGCATACTTAGAACTCTACACCTATACTGGTCAATTAAAAAACTCTCAAAGTTTTGTACACACCTCACAGAGACTTAATATGTGCTCCGTGAGCCACATGGCAGATGTCAAGACAATAACCCACTTTTCCTAAACCTTGAGCAGTGTCCCTATTGATGGAAGATATGGCAGTTTAAATTCAAATTTCTTATACCAGGCTGGGTGGTTCCATTTGAAATTGTGTGCAAAATGCACAGCTGTTACAGACTTTCTTCACTAACTGCAGAACACACCAACTCCTCTGTTGTGAAGTAGTTATTCTCAAAATTAGTGGCATCTAGTAGAGGCACACAACATTAACAAACACCTGGGTCTTTTGAAACAAAATTTTGAGTTTTTCTATCAAATACTGGGATGTAAAGTTCTAAATATGCCACATTTCTTTCTTGTATAATTTTGAAGGCGTTAAATTCTTTTGTGCTCACTCTGTATATGTATACTATTCTTTTCAGTCAGAAAACTATTTTCTAACACAAAACATCAAGCATAATTGATAATAATGCAACTATGTTAAAATGACTGTATATTTAAAATTATGTCAAAATTTGTTAACACTTTTGTTACTTTGACAAGTTTGTGGTATTATAATTTTTCTTTGTTTTAGGTATTCTTATATTATATAATTTTAACTTAATCTTCTTAAAAAATGTATTATTATTAACTAAATATGTAAGTTATGGTTTATAGTACATGTTCCATGCCTCATGCTGATGTAACCACCTATGGCAGATATTTTATACCATATAAAGCTGCTGTATCACTGAAAAAAAAGCAATTTAAATAAAATAATAGAGCATGTTAGGTAAGCACTTACACTCCTGAATCACATTTACATCCAAGCCAGTTAGTAAAAGTCCTGTTTTAGATTTTAATTCAGGAGACACTTCGTTCACATTCAACCTATGTACTGTCTAACCTGAGGATTTTACATTGTTTTTCCAGCCTCTTGGAACAAATACCAGGAGAGAACCTTGAAACAGGTCACAATCATCTTCTTCCAAACCTTTTCTCATCATTTATTACTAACTTACCATCTCAGTGGACATAACGCATCACATCAACATGTATAAAATGGGAATGATGCTAAAAGGTAACCCCTGCACTTGAAACAGCAATGCTAAATAAATTAAGAATAGATGAGATGGGAAACCAGTTATCCTGATTCAACAAACTTAACATTTCTGGTATTTCATAATAAGCCAATTTTCAACAGATTGTTAGCCCTAAAACCAAACTATAAACTGAAGGACCACCCCTTGCCAGCTGTCTGCGACTGCTTATTCAATACAGTTTGTTGGCTACATAATCTCATGGGACCTAGACATTAATAGTAGAAGATAACTATTCAATAATTGATTATAAAATAGATGACTTAACTCCATGGCAAAGATTTCTCCTCGAGAAGCTGGCAGTCACTCTTTAGTCAGATTTTTGATCCTTTATAAAATTCTAAATCATTATCACGTTCACAAGAACCTACTACCGGAACCTATGTGGAGCTACGTAAAACCAGTCACCATCCCTACACCTATTTCTTCAATATGTATTTTACAGATGGTAATATTTTTAAAAAATGTTAAAAATTAGGGTGTAAAAATATGGAATAGATTCACTTGATTCAGGATACAATCCAATGGTTGGTGTTTGTGAACATGGTAGTAAACCTTAGAGTTGTATGAAAGCAGAGTAACTATCAACTTCTCACAGAAGACCCTACTCCATGGGATTAGTTTAGCTACAGTTACACATAAACTTGTCACATTCATAAGCAGCACTTGTTTCTTAAGGGGAAATATTCACAGAAAAATAGAGTCAACCCCAGGAAAGTTGGATCTACAGTGAATATTGTTTAAGACTGGTCTTGGTACTAAATTCATATGGCCAGGGGCTGAGCCAACATCACCACTGTAATCATCTCTAATGTCATCATAGCCATCAGTTCGGAAACTCCCTAATTATATGATATTGGGGCTGTGTTATGTACTAAACTTACCTTCAGGAACCAGATACGTTGTTGCCAAGCCAGAGTGACAAATGCTTAGTAAGAATTGCCACACTATGTTGCAAATAAAATATTCTGGATAGTACTACTATTTCTTAACATGTGTATAAGTTACATTTAATAAAAAATATAGCTTTGAAGTATTGGCCAGAATGAATGATGACATGCCTAGCAGAACCTACCGCATTCACAGAAAGTGAAAATTGTTGAAGAGAAAGTGTTGGAGTGTTGTATCTTGCATCAGCAGTTCCATTTGTATTTTCATATGTACCTCATATTTCTAAAGCAATTCTATCATAAAACACTCTCTTCTATTCTTCTTGTTCTTCCTGGTGCTACAGCCTTGTTTCAGACATGGCCCCTTCAGTCACAGCCCTCTCCATATTTTCTCCACTGCCTACCCATTGCATTTAATTTCCAGACTTCTCAATACCATCAGACCACCTTATTTTTGGTTTCTTAACACCTATTTGCTATTCAGGCTTATAGAACATTAGTTTTGTAGTGGGCTCTACATCATTCACCATTATATGCTACTTGTTAACCTTTATTGTACAAGAAGAGGTAATTATATCACTGTACTATAGAGCTTCTTCTTCTTCTTGTAGCGTTATAACCCTATGTGGGTCTTGGCTTGTTCGACGAGTTTTTTCCATTCTGTCCTATCATTCACAATTCTTCTCCATCCCCTCACTCCCATCGTCCTCACATCCTCCTCGTGTACTATAGAGCTACTGGTTGGAATTCAACTCCAGGGTTTAACAATATGCTACTGTGAAACACAGTGAGCTGGACCACACATAAGCCATGATGAATGACTGATGAAGAATGAAAAATGTGTTAATACTTCACTGTCTCACAAGGCTGGGAAACCTTTAGGAAAATGTCCATTTGGATTATATATAAATGGAAGAAAATATTAAGATGGAACCATGATTTGTTGTGGTGGGAGGTGAATGGAACTGGCTCTGGATTGTTTCCTATTGCAGACTTTGGTATTAGGGGTATGAATTATCAGACTTTGCTTCAGTGCTATTTAGTCATGTTAACAAATGCACCAGTGTGAATTGCTGCACCCAGCCTTAGCCCTGGAAAGCATTTGTTTTCCTTCTTCTCTGCTAGTGATATCTGTTGGAGAGTTAACCAACATTGCAAATTTTTAACATAAGCGATTATCATATCTTATTATCCAATGTCCACAACATATTGTTGCAAATATTTTGTCATCTTCAAATGATATAATATCATTACATATTAAAATTGGAAACTGCAATACATAAGTAACTTCATGCTCAGATAGTATGATACATGAGGGGAAGCGTTCCCTTTACGTACAAACTCCAGTGTCTGGGTTACTGGATTTAACAAGAAATAATACAAAAACAAATAGTTTTTAATAAAACAGTAGAGTAAAACCTTAGGTTATAGTCTGACTTGGGTCAGGAGGTAATTAAATGGATTAATTTGTATAGTTATGATTTATGTGTGATCTGTTTCAAGTTTAACAAAATACTTAGAACTTAAACTCTTAATTACATCACTCAATTTTCTCCAGAGTCTGCACGGCTGTAGAATGCCCGTGAGTAGTCAGCAGGTCCACGGGAGAAGAAGCGTGACCCAAAGCGACTGTTACGGAAGACCAGTATAGCTGCCATGGTAATAGGCACGGCAAGTAGTACTCCTACCAGAATCCCAATAAGTAGCTTTGCATCTTTCTCAGGGTGGTTCCCAGCAGAATCCAGACATCGCATGTGGTAGTTAAGGACTTCCAGCTCATGAAGCTTCCTGCCTCTCATTTCCTCTGGCTCCACACACCTGTCACAAGATTAATATTTTAGCCATGGGTTTTGTATATCTCCAGAGAACTCTACTTCATGCATTGGAACTTATCTAATTGTCTCTTATATATATTTATGATATAAGGTTCAAGCCTAGAAGAATTTTACTCTATTGGATTTAAAACAGTACAATATGCAATAAAACAATTTGCCATCTTTAAAGCCAAATTTAAATTCACAACATGCATATTTTTTTCAAATCACAGCAATGGTAGCATTGTAGTTTATATGAGGAAATACCAGTAAGTAATTACAAAAGACTACCATGGTGGTATAACCATAATATATCTGGTGTGGAAAAAATACTGTTTACTATTATAATACACATTAAGTTAAAGTTTTATTTTCAAGTTTATCTATAAAGTGTGTAATGTGCTGACAGAGATAATGATTGTAGCTAGGTCAATCAAATCACCAATTGATCAAGAAGCAATAAATAAATGAGTGGGATAAATGCTACCCCAATCTATAGAACAGATTTGGTACTTAACAATCTAAGAGAATCTAAAATTATCCTTTTAAAAGCATTATGTAAACTTCTTCAAGCAGCTTATGCATACTACATACTTACTCCAAACTGTTCATCTGATTTTGGATAATGTTCTCAACTGATGGCAGCAATGTACTGACCATCCATTGGTTTTCACAGTCACATATCCAAGGATTTCCAGCTAGGATGAGATACTGCAGTATGTCCCAATGCCCCAATAAATGCCTGTCTATGGTCCCCAAGTTGTTGTGACCCAGGTCCAACTGCAGGCAGAAGCATCACTTATTTAGATTGTTCAACAACAACAAAACTACTCTGGGTATTTAAACAAGATATGTATGCATGGTGTAGCAATTCTAATATGTTTGATTTGTTATTGCCTATACATTTTCAATTCATAAATGCCAAAATTTCTTCTCTTATAAATAACTTGAAGTAGGTGGAGCAGATAAGCCAGGACCTCCAGCATAACATATAATCAAAATCAGTCCTTTTGTTTTATTACCATATTTATCTACAATTTTGTTCAAAACAATTTGCACTCAATAAAAACTTAGTTATGTTCAGGATGTGCACAGAAATGCATGAAGGTCTTCATGTGAAATGTTCATTATTGTTAAATGATGTCAACCAAATTTGGAATTTGATAAAATTTTGTTAAAACTTCCAAATTTCAAATTTTAAAGACATGTTCAGTGGTTCTTACATTGATGTATGTGAACTGACAGGTGAAAAGAGAGACAGAAAGGGATGATAAAGCTAACAGGCACAATTTTTCAAACATTCCATTATGAACATGCCAAACATGAAGACAATAAATAAATAACCATTGAGAAGATAATGGGAGATATTAAGTTGGGAAAATACACAAAAAGGAATAGGGGAGGAGTAGACATAGATACCAGAGGAACATTTATGAGAGGAGAGACAATGGAGGTGGCTTGATCATACACTGGGGAAAACGTCAACAGATTATGACAATGATAACTACTTACTATTGATTTATTAATGATGTTTACAATTGCTTAGATTAAATAACATCACATTATATGGATAGTACATAATGAACTGGAAAGACTGTTGAAGGAGGTGGTTGTGGCCTAATTTAAGTAACTATCCCATCATTTGTCTTGAGGAACAAAATCCTTGGCCAGGAAAACTGGTCTCCAGCCCAAGATCAGAACCTAAATGTTTACTATTCAATTGTGACATTTGGCAATGGCAGTGATAATATAGAATTGATTACAGAAAAGCTTCTGACAGAATAAACAGCAAGGAGTCACAGTATCTGGAAAAAGATGCATTCATCGACTTAATAAAAAAATCAGCATATGAGGAAATACTGCATGACACTCACCTTTATGATGGGTGGCCATGTCTCTGACTCTTCACCTTCCCTGCGTAAAGTGAAGGCATCAGGATCGATGGATGACAGGCGAGGGTTGTGACTGAGGTACAGTTCCTGAAGGGATGTAAGCTTTGACATAGCTCCAGACGCTATGAAGATCAGGCTCTCCATGTTTGACATGTGCAGCTCACGCAGATAAAGCATCTCTGACTTAAAACTGCAGTTAAATTGAGTTACATAAGTAAACTGATGACTGATAAAATCTACAGAAAGTTTTCATACACTAGCTTCAAATTCTTCAATCTATGTAAATGGCAAGGCAATCAAGAGCTATAAATTGATAAGTAAGTAATTTAATGATCCATTTCTGTGCATCAAAAAGTGGATCTTAAGGAAGTTCGTTGACTGAACTCATCTGACTCTGGATAAGATCCAATACCGATTTCTTGTGAACATGGTAATGGACTTCAGGGTTCCATAAAAGACAGGGAATTTCTTGCCTGGTTAAGCAATTATTCACTTTTGAAGGACTTTGTTCAGTGGAGTTAGTTCATACTGATCACATTACTGTGTCAATCACTACACAGCAAAATTCAATCCCAGCATTGGAAATAGCAAAAGGTTTTGATCATATTTTACCTTTATAAGGTGGCCAAAAGTTTTAAAAGAGCATCATATCTGGAAGAATTACATACCTGGAATGGTCGAGCACAACAACTGGGTTCTCGCAAAAGTGAAGCACTTCTAGGGCATGACTGTGCTCAAGTGCAGCTGGCACTTTAGTCATCAGGTTTCCTGTCAAATTAAGGACCTTCAGGTATTTTGGGGTATGCAGTAAATATTCAGGAAGGTCCTTCAGCCCTGTATAAGAGAGGTCCAAAACCTGCACATACAGACATAACAGAACTTACAGATTAATCAAAATAATCATTTAACCTCCCTTCATACTTACCCGAGTCAGCTAAATCAAAGTAGCATCACTGCAACTAATTTTTGTAAGATATATTTTAATGCAATTATAATTTTGGCATAAGCATGGCCCATTTGAAGTGAGAGAGGTGCATGGATAGGAGATATGAAATATGCATACAAAATTCTGGTTCTGAAGCAAAAAGACCACTTGCAAGACCTAGGCATATATGGCAGGACAGTATTAAGACAGGGGGGAAAAGTGTGGATTGGAGTCACCTGCCTCAAGATAAGAGTCTAGTGATGACTTATCTATCACCATACAAACGTTCTAGATTCTACATTAAATGGCACTAACATATTCCTACATCCAGAATCTGAACAGCTACCATGTGATGATGGGGAATTAAAGGCATAAGGGTGGGCTCTAGTAACATAATGCTTAGGCCAACATTCACAACAATCCTTCAACTTTTTTTAAAGTTATAAAGGCAGACACATACACCTATATGATAATACCATAAGCTTATTTTTCCTTACAAGGAATGCAAAGAATATGCACAAGATTCTACACAGCATCTGGAGAGACTAAAAATAGATATTCATATACACTACACAGAAATATAACGAAATAAAAATTAAGGAGCAGTGGAAGAGAAAGGTGATGTACTTTGAGACAGAACATGCCCAAGGTTTACTCATGATGAAGTGTGAACTTACCTCAAGGAATGTCAAACTGCTAAGAGCCATTATTGTCTCTTGGTCTATAACATGGAAGGGGTTCGAGTCCAGAGTAAGAGTCCTCAAGTTTGCTGTGTGCTCAAACAGATCTGACTTCAGTGTGTGGATAGCATTGCTGCCAAGTCTCAAAGTATGCAAGTTAGTAAGTGGTTGGTATTCTATTTCAGAAAACATTCCCTAAAATAAATGTAGAAAACAGAACATAAAAACTCAAATATTTACCATTAAATATATGCCAAGTCAGTAGAAATTTCATAATACAATTCCTTTTAGACTTGTTTTCATATATTAGGTAATTTAATTTAAGAATGACCCCAAAAATAATTTTTTAAGCATCTCTTTGATCTTCTGCTTTGATTTTATAATATAATATCAGATGGGTCTTTCTGCAGTTACTATCGTTTGTAGCAAAACATGAAATTTTGATTCAAATACCTCTTTGAAGACCAAAGTGGAAATGTGAAGTGGACTGGACTGAACTGTCTCATGATTAAGTTCAGTGGGAAGCTTTGTTACTAGCAGAATTAAACTTTCAAGTTTTATTGATAGGCACTTAGATCCACCCCAACAAGCATGCAGGCTACTTTACCTGGAACACATCTGCAAATAGATTATCTGAAGTTATAAGGTTGTGACTCAAATCAAGTTCTGTCAGATTCTGGAGATTTAAGAAAGCCGCTTTGTCAATCCGAACAATTTTATTGTGACTAAGTGACAGGCGAAGCACTGACAACGCTGGATATTGTGTCACATGGACCACCTGGTTGTTGTCAAACATCATATCAGTAACAGCCATGTTACTGGGCCAATCTGAATCATTGAAGTGGCGTTGGAGATTGCGTGCAGTGCAATTCACTGTTGTTTGGAAACACATGCAATGGTTACACACAGAATCTGCGTTTGTCACCATTGAGCACACTAGGAGTAACAGAAGGACGCCAGTCAAATGCATCATGAATCTGCAAAACAAATTTACTTTTGGAAACAAAATATACTTTACCCGACACTTAACCTAATATCTGAATTAATAATGCAACTGGATCAAAACATTATGTGGAAGAAACCCAGATTTTATTTGTTTCTAGTTTAACAACATTTTCTCACTTGCACAGGGTATATGGTGCCAAATGTTGACTTTGACTGTGGAATTATAATTAATCTAGAGAGATTGCAGAAACCTGTAAAAGTTTCAGTCAGAAAAACAGGCCTCCAAGGAAAGAACTAAACTCAGAACCTCCTGATTAAAAAGAAGCAGTAACCATTCAACTGTGAACCCAGGTTTTATGTTTAGTATAGCAGTTTCTGATTTATACAGGTTGCCCAGTATGAATATGGTATTGAAATAAAGGTTATGTTAGGCAGAATGGGTAAGAAAAGAAAAGTTTGCAAAATTTCAGTAAGGAAACTTTTTGGAAACTTTCAGAGAATGAGACAGGAGAACACCATTAAAATGAGATATAACTTGTAATAATGGATGAGGGCTCAGTATTGTATCCAATGGCAGGCAATGATATCAGTGGTATCAAACTTTTGGGTTCCACCAGCAGTCAGTTGACTGAAACAGTTTTTATGCCTCAAGGGTAAAATGCTCAGTTGTTGCAATTTAATAAAAAAATGAAATTTGAAAGAAATATAAGGAAACATAAAATTTTGGAAGTTACAAAACATTCTAAAAAAACCCTCATCAGACCAACACTGCTATACGTAGCAGAACTCAGAGAAAAGCTTAAAGAACAAGGCAAATCAGGAAATATTGTATATGTTAAGTTGTGAAAGATTGCAGAGAAAACGGGCAAACCACGAGAAGGCCCACCAATGAAATATCCAATGCCAAGAGGAAAGAACAAGTAGATAAATAAATGAGTAGAGTAATCACTTAAACACCAAGTGTTTGAGCATCAAGAAATATAGCACAAGTAAAAGACAAGCCATCAGGCAAAATGTTCTATCCAGTGTATAGAAGAAATAAATTACTGAATCTTGGTTTATTTAACAATCGTTTCCTAACTGCATTGGTTATACAGCATAAGAAGACATTAAATGATGATCTAGAAAAGATGGCCTCTTAAGACACAATCTAAGAATTTACTTTAAATAATTGAGGAAAACTATTAAAAGCAAAAAGTCTGTTAAGATGGCAAGCCCCTGGATTGAGATTCAAAGTCAGGATGTGCTGAACAGGAAACAGGAGTTCTACTCACAATTGAGATTCAAAGTCAGGATGTGCTGATCAGGAAACAGGAGTTCTACTCACATCACAATGTTCAACTTATGAAATTCAAAGAATAAATATGAAACATGAATGGTTTAATTAGCAAAAGATTTCTTTCCTAAAGGAAGAAGCCCTAGGAGATTACATAACACATAGTGATTCACAATTCTGAAAACTCATTAGCATGAGGAAAATACCTGCATTTTTGCCCCAAACTATATTTTACAAAAACAGAGTCCTGACAAGATGTGTAATTTTGAATACTTCATATGTTTAAATATACATATACAATTACATGTCACTGCATCCTACATTAGTGTACACTATATTTTATAAAAACAGAGTCCTGATAAAATGTATAATTTTAAATATTTCAAATGTTTACATATTATGCTGGAAAGTTTTAATTATGAATGTTTGACCTCATACTATTACATCTCATTGCATCTTAGAACATCAGTGGACACTATGTAACTGATTGCCTTTTTATCTAAACTATGCACAGATAGGAATACGTTTGATCTGCATTGATCACTCAGTTCACACAAAAGGAAATTAAGACTTAAATATTATAATATTAAATAATTACCTTGTAGTACTTCAGTTCATATCACCTATTCTGGTTGACCTGTGTAGGAAGAAAGACATAACCAGTACTAAATGCCCCTTATCTCTGCCTTGATAAAGTTCATGCTTATCTGTCACAGGAACTTTTATCTATCTACCCACCACACCTCATGTCTCCCCAATGGATTATATCTACAGATCAGAAAATTCCTGGAAGGTTAACATTGAGAAACAATTCAAATGAAAATATATTTTATTGTAGAACACTGATGGCAGTGTGAATAAATTACTTTTTTAACAAAATATTCACAAATAATAATAATCAAAATGAAGATAATATTTGTTCAGTTCTGTGAAATCAACAAGCATGAAAAAACTCATTTCAGACAATACATATCTCTTTATTGTCATTTTACATACTGCATTTGCCCAAAATTTAATGCCCATTCCAAAATTAAAAGGTTAAATTGAAGAAATCAAACTGTCTCCATACATCAAGTGTGCTGGATATCATGAATATCTTATAAGTACACAAAACAACTACTAGCATATTTATCTCTTTCTAGAAACAATTCAGAGTTGTTTTTACAAAATTTCCAAAAGTGTTATTTTAATAATACAGTATGTTCAGTATTAATTTTGACATAAATCACAGAACACAACTAGTATTATATATATATTTTTCATTACTCCTGCAAAAAGTAAAAATTAATTCCAATAAATAACCTAGCAGAACTGAATATAATCTGCAGACATGTATTTGGGTTATAGTTAAAGGAAAACGAATGCACATTACATTTTGGCAAGTACTATTAAGTAAACAATGAACATACATGCACATGAAACCATTGCAAAGGAACATAATTTCAAATGTAATTAAGATTTAATCTTAGTTTAAAATTGAGCTTTATTCACTCTGCCAACTGTAATGGCTTGGGCTGCACTACAAGAACTTTATCTTTGCATTCCAACCTCTTAATTTTTTCTGTCCCTCTGTAAGTACTTGCAGTGAACAGCCTACAAACGAAGAGATCAGTTTAATTCTGTAATATCACAGTGCAGACAGCTGTACTATTGCATTATAACAATAAAGGTTTAAAGCAAAATATCTGGTTTGAAGACATACCAGTTCATGACTATTTGCTTGTTCTCATACAATTACTCTACAAATATAAATCAAATTAACTTGTTTATGAGGTGCAAGTTGTATTCAACATGTGTCACAGTAATCTACAGTCACTACTAAAAAATAATAAAACTATGTAATAATTCTGTTCAGTAAGATTTGAGGTTTCCATGGGAGTGAGTCTGAAGATGGCTGTCTTTTGGGTTGTTCTGCTGTGTAGTCTGGTAGAAGTTTACTGACATTTCAGAGGTCCTTGCTGCCTCCAACATTGCCCTAATGACAGAGGCATGATCATGAATGATGAGGTGGTAAAGATTTGAAGGGCTGTCCATGTTAATGGTACTATTCAGATAAGCAACTAGAGTGACTGAAGAAATTGAGGATAGTTGGTGGTTCAACTGCAATTCAGATCTGGTTATCTCCTAAATATAAGTTTGGTATAAACACTATAGCTGTCTTTAATAAAATCTTCTCTGGCCAGCAGCCGTGTCACTTGGTTAAACCCTGCCAATGTTTTGAGGGCCATCTCTGTCCTTATTTTTAAGGCTAGTCCTAGCTGTGTGCTTACATTGGCCCACATATATCCTGCCCAAGGCTTGTGCACACATCTGAGTGCAAGCCAATGGGTGGCTAGTGCATGGACAGGGAAGGATGTTTCATCCTGGGGTGATCCTGGGATCCAGTGATTAACTTAGAAAAATAACACAGAGATCCACCAATCAACAGGTAGGGCCAAGCAAAGCAAACAGCTGAAAAATAACCTAAAGCAAACTAAGTGAGATTTCAGTATGAAGGAGGCTGTCTTCTGGGATGTTGTTTCTTGCAGTCTGGTAGACATTTACTGACACTTCAGAGGTGCTTGCAGCCTTCACCATCAGGGTGATCATTCTGATAATGTAGATGACAGGCATTTCTGATATGTCGGCAAGCTTCTACCAGACTATGTGGTGTAACAACCCAAAAGACAGCCATCTTTACAAACCCTCAATAAGTTCAAAAAGCAATTACAACTAAAAGGGAAAAAAATACAGGCATATGAATAATCCAGATGTGGCAGATAACCCACACACACACAAAACTGAGAATACAGTGTATATGTGGGGGAAATGAAATCTTTCATAAACATGATGCACATGAAGCAATAAACGTGTCTGCATAAATACATCAAAACCTCATTACAACACACATACACATGGCAATACACATAAGACTGGCATTTTCAATTAGAATCTCGAACGTCAAGAGGAACACTGCAATAATGGCGAAAGTGAAAACAAATTTTACAATCTTATCAGTACAAGACTCAATTAGGTATTTGTTTTAAGCTCAAAATTAACCTTACAATTTTTAAGAAATGCTCAGAATTAACCACTTCATTTTAGCTCATATTCCTTACTTTCCACGTGAAATAAAACTGAGGTTTTGTCATGTTTGTGCACCTCTGTCCTAATACATTAGACCAATTGGCACATTTTTATAAAACATTGTATGTACGCTATCACAGCTCCATATCATTCCATATTCTAATTTTCAGTACCCCACCATCAATACTTACAATTACAAGACAGCCATCCAAATATCCCATATGGGAATATCACTAGCACAATTTAGTATTAACATCTTGAAATCTACAATTGATAGCAATAACTGATTGACCATTGTAGATGGGCAAGTGAAATTTCGTACTGCGATTGTACAAACACCTATGAATTTAGCATAATTCTAGAATGAAACTTCGTTTACATCAGAAAATGTTCAAATAATCAAAACTTCATACAGGTAACTAAATGCAAATTTAAAATCACTGAAATGCCAGGCCTAAAATAAGATAGATAGTGCTCAAATAGTGACATAGTACTAGCACAGAAATTGTATCCAACTTCATAGCATCTTTTGAATGGTCTCACTTTATAGATACAAGCTGAAACTATTATTTCAAACTTGTTAATATTTGAAAATTCAAGTTTTATATTATGTATTATACCATAAATGAATTATTAATCATTGGGGCTTACATAATCAGTGCCACAGTAAAGAGGCATACAGACATGACCCTCCCCACATAAAATAAAAATAAAAAATCAGAAAGACCACACAAATATATTGATTCTTTAAACATGAACTATCAACTGAAGTTCTAGTTTTTGATATTTTACAATATGAAATAATATTTCAGTTGTCATGTTTGGACTTACACCCCTTTACTGTGGCACTGGTAAAATAGCTTTAGCATAAACTGTAGCTGAATATTAACAGAAGAACTATGACTGACCAGTAGCATAATCTACTATTCAAATATTAACAGTACATAATTATAAATTTATAATTGCTGCTGGACCCTCACAACAGACAGCATTTAAAGAAAAGCAGGAACCAGTTCTCTCCATAATTTCTTATACATGTGATGTCTAATACAATATGGAATGGATTCAATGGACCATATGACTTTTACTTTAATGTACATGTTATAATACGGTTTAATTGTAGGAATTAACATGTTACAACACAAATACTCTTTCAGTCATCAGAAATAATCATCATAGGCCAATTCTGTCTTCCACTGCCAACATTAATTATCACATGAAAAAAAGGCATGATTACGTTCTACAAGACACACGACAGTTTCTTCTCGACTTATTTTAATTTGACCACAATTATTCATAGAATTCCAAACATACACTCATCAAAATGGCCTCTTGTTCCTTTTCAGAATATATTTACTGCAGACTGGTTTGACTGCAAAATAATCTTCAGATCAGCTTAAATCCACAATATCAATCAATAAGAAAGCATAATGCCAATTTATTTAAAACCGGATGATATGGTAACACTCACCTGACAGTATACATAATTTTTATGAGTAATATGTAACTATAAGCATTGTTCCTCTCATGAATAACTTATCTCTGCTGTTAAACTGATACTGCTGGTAGGGTCATTAATAGGGTCATTAAACTCATCAATACAGATTATATCAATGCCTTATGATTGAGAACATAACATATTCAACAGATGCTATTCTGTATTGCCAGTCCTGTAGCATTCTTCCTACTGTAATGCCACTAGGTGTTGAGCGCAAAGTTAGATTTGAGTAGTGAAGCAATTTCTACTGACAGAAGCTGTACATAAAGCCTAGCATCTGCAGACTGGGAAAACGTTTACTGAATGATATGATTTTAAGTTTTATAAAACATACGTAGAAATTAAACACTCCACAATGTGAACTATACAACTTCTAGAAGACTTCAATCAAGAAAAAATAATTCATGGTAAATGATGGAAAGTACTTTCAAACAGAACATTTTCTTCGATTATTCATATACTGCAAAGCAAAACTGCTTACAAAAATAGTTATAAACTTTGCTCACATTTATTTTAAACAGTCATTTTGTAACATCCAATCACAATAAACAAAATTATGAAGTTTAGAAAACATTTCAGAAATTATGTCTTACAACTTCGTGAAATTCAGAAAAGCAAAGACAGTATGCCACTCAGATGTTTGAAGTTAATAGTAAATTAAAGTTATGTATATAATTCTTCTTCCTTTATGAGAATAATCTTTTCTGAACAAGACAATGCTTTATACAAGAAGAATGAAGAACAAAGTCTTTGAGGCATTTACAACCTTATTGTGTTCTCCACTGGAGACTCATTTCTTCTTAAGCAGAATGATTGGAACTGTATATTTTCAGTGTTTCCAAGACAAACCTTCCACTTCTCATTCATTCGGAAGGTGTCAGATCCTTCTCAGTCTCTCCCTCTGTTAACAGCTGCAGCAACAGTTCGTACACTGGCTCGAATGCTTTCTGATAGCCAGAGTTTGTTAGGTGAAGATAGTCATGCATATCATGATGACTGATTGTGCCATCTGGCTGGATAAATCCCTTGTCAATTGTAACAATCTCACACTTTGGCACTGCAGAAACTTTGGAACGCACTAGTTTATTTACTTGAGCATTACGATCTCGCAAAGGATTTGGGTTTTGTCCTCTGGGAAGTAACGTCTAGAAAAAAAAACCAAAAACCAAACATAATACCATATTTAATATTATGATCAAACAACAAAAGAATACAAACAAATACTATGGCAGTAGAACCCAAAGGTTTGACACCATTAACATTAAAGCCCACCAGTAGATATAAATTAAGAGTCAGTTCTATCCACTACCCATACTCACAATCCAACACATTCTCTCCTTATTTCTTCCATTCTAGCTACATGTGCAACTCATCATAACCTCCTATATTTCATTATTTTAACAACAGAAAGTGACCTGTACAAATCACATAGTTCCTTATTATGTAATACCATAAACTGCCCATTTACTCCATCCTTCCTAGGTCCAAATATTTTCCGGAACTTTGTTTACAAACACTTGTTATTTGTATCAATGAATTAATTTATTCCCACGGTGCTACACACTAACTTTGTTTAAATGGTTACAATGCAACAAAAACAAAAATTGTTTTACTTTAGTAAAAATGCAGAAAATTGTAAAGGGATTTACTGGTAATTCCAGAAAATCTGTCATTTAAAGCATAAAGTATCATATAATGGTAAAGATAACATGCAAGATGTCCCTGTACGTAGGCGCCCACAATGCAGGCACACAGGCAGAATCAGAGAAAATCCTTATGCATTCTTATAGCATTGTTCATGCAATGGTGTCTGCTCTGCACTCATGGGAAGAGATCCCAGCACTTGGCTTGGTGGAGCCCAGAACTGGTCTGGACACAGTGGTGGCAGTAATATTCAGGTATGAAACATGTACCTCCACTACTTGTATAGTCTTTGCCTCTACCACCAGGGTACAGGTGTATGTAGTAATTAAAAAAGACAGATTTATTAAATATGAAAACCAGATGTGTGGCATAAAATTTCACTAGTAATTATATCACTATAATTTTAATAATCTATAGCTCTGTCACATCTTTAAGTCAGGTACTGTAATAGGAAACAGACACATTTCACTGTACCACATAACTTATAAATAAACTGAATGAGCAGTAAATTATTTCTTACTTATAACTGGTCCTTACAATGAACGTTCCATCAGGACTATGAATGGCAACCACTAAGATGGCACATCTGATAATAACCCAAGGTAAAATAAAAAGTTTACCGGTAGAACGATGTATGCATCAGGCTGTTTATCACGAATTACTCGTACTAATTCCATTATTCCTTCTGCAATTTGTTCTGCAGTGCAATGAAAATTATTTGTTCCTACAAGCACCACAACCACCTAAAAGGGGAAATCAAACAATTAGGACATATGAAGTGATTTTAACTCCACAACATAATTCATATTAAACCCTCCATACAGAGTTTTTTCAAAATGTATGTATCCATGGCAACTAAAATATTTGTCAATGGCAAAACCACATGTACACACACATATATGCAAACATATGTCAAGATAAATGTATGTTCACTGATATTTTTAAACATCAAATATTTTCAAGAGCAGGTGGTCAGTATTTCAAAGCAAAGCAGTATTAGGAACACTTCTGTTCAATTTAAATGAAATCTACATGTGGCAGTTGGTGAACTTACAACAGTGAACACAATTTCAATTATGTGTAACTGCCATTTTTTACCAGTTGAGTATTCTCAAGTGTTTTTCTTCTGCAAAAGGCATTTATATCTGTCAATAATGGAATCTGCACTCAGGTCTCTACTGTTTGAAGCAATTTATTTCACTTTTACCGCAATGTTTCTAAATAGAAACACGTGGAACCAAACATAATAAGACTTAATATGAATTTTCAACCTCAAATCTTAATAGGTGCCCATTCAAAACAATTGTAATATTAAAATTTGAGGGCATGTTTATAATATCCAAACATACTGAATTTCATATACTTAACTATGATGGCTCATTAATTATTATCAAAAAATTAGTATTATCATAACATCGGCCTGTCATTTTATAAAAAAAAGTGTTACAGAAGTTGGATATATGTACACATGCCCATTATACAAATTTTCATGACCCTGCACGTAACATCAGTAAGGATATATAGCATATGCCACTGAAGAATCTCCTTAGCTATTAGTAATACCCCCTCCCCAATGGATTTCAACATGCAAACATGAGTAAGGCTGTTTCTCTGATTTAATTCAGCCTAAAATGAGGGTACAAATTGCACAACATTCTGCATACAATTCATAAACCATTTATAGTTTGTATCAAAATAAAAACACATCCTTACACTACACCGACCAATTGTGAATTTGTGTTTTTCTCACATTCTGATGCAGATGCTTTTAGTTGTACTAGCAAACAAATATTTTTACATCTACAAGTATTGAAGCATATTTTAATATTCCTCTGACAAATGCAAATTCAGTAAGAGGTTAGATTAAACAAAAAATGATTTTCTGAGTTTTTGAACCATCAACACAATGCTGGAGGCAATTTGTTCCTCTAAACTCATATGATCATCTATTATCACACTGCTGTGAAAACTTCAAATATTACACACATCACATTAAGTTATTTTAAATCATGTTATGTATGTGTTGGAGTATACAAGGCATAAAATAAAGATTAGGTTTTCCATGTGGATAAGCACTACACCATGAATATAATATAAATAAAACCAAATTCTGAAATAAGTTTGGTGTGTTCACCATGTAGCCATATACTAAAAATGCTCAAATATCTGTTCAAAAAACAGTTCCTCTGAAATCACTACATTATATATAAGCCTATAATAAAATCTGATTACCTTGGGATTAATGTGATCCAATTCTCCATTTTCAATCCGCCATAAAACATTTTGTATCAGATCACCACCTATACCAAAATTGAGGGCATGCATGGGAGCAAAGAAGTTGTTCCACATTTCTGTATGAACCAATCTTTGTATTAGAGAATCACCAATAAATACCACATCTGGTTCCTTTTCTTTTGTGTCTAACAGGAAACGATTGTGCTGTAAAAAAGGTACAAATTTATTGGAAATAGTTAGCCAGTTAAAGCATAGACACTTTAAATATGTCACTGTCATCCTCATCATCACCACCACCATATGAGGTATCAAAATGAAACCATTAACATATAAAATACATGTTACTAAGTAATTTACAATGGTGGTCTCATCGTTTTTTCCGTCAGATTGTGGCAAGGGTTTAAAATTTTAATACTATTACTAGGTACTATACTGGATTTGTCTGGAGAGATTGAGAAAAACCATGAAAATCCTGTCATATTAAGAAGCCATCTACAAGCTGAGATCTTAAACCAGGACTTCCCAAGTACATAGCAACAGTGTTACGAATTTGCTAACTACATTTGATTTCATAAATATATAATTATACGGTGTTCTTCATATTTTAGTGCAAGTGAAGAACACCTTATTGGCCCATCAATGTCTGTCTGTCTATCGCATCTTTCACCTACTATTGTACTGTCATCTATCAGTGGTCCTACAAACGACACGTTCTGCACATAATAACATGAGAACAGGGTTGATCAGAGTTTCATGTATGTTATGAACGAAAGATGGTTTTCGACCTCAGCACTAGATTGGGGTGAGTGGTCAGCATCACGCCCCGGCCATGCTTTATCCCTGGGAAAGGACCCTGGTACCCACTGGATAGGAGGTTGGGTAGGCCAAAGAGCTAGTCTGGATGCAGAGGCTAGAGGAAAAATCCTCTACCGCAGTCGGGGAAAGAGAAGATGGTAGTCTTTTATTTCATAAAGTTTTGACGATTGTTCAGTCATGGTAACTACTCAGAATTTCGGCAGCTCTGTGAAATAGAAAATTTGAGTGTCACTGAAATGTCAAGTCTCTATAAAAATTCACCAATTACAACACACATTTTTTAATGCTAAGCTGAATACGAATGGTCTTGCATTTTGTCCCTTAATTTTCAATCTCAATAATCACACCTGCTTAATTTTGCCACAAGTATTAGCAACGGTACCTAACACTGCATATCAAAATACATTTCAGAGGTTAGGTTTCATACTGTATACGAGCATACAAATCTGCATGTTCTTACCATGCTTAACCACCTTCCATCGCCTTGTAGGTCTTCAACCAGAGTTGGTACTGTCGCAGGGTTCATAGCTTAATTACCTTCAAGTATGACACGACAATTCGAGAGCCAAAACTGTAACACAAATTCAACGATTAAGACTACAGCATAGTCACATTAATGTTTGATATTGTGTGCAGATCCGCCGGAAACATGTACCCTTCGATCAAACTCCATGAACTCGCTCCAGAACATATTACACCATAAACTTGTCATCAAAGATAATACTATAAGATAGACATGCACTCCGTTTAATATACAGACTTATGCATGGTTAGTAAGAAACGTGTAAAGTGAGTTACATCATTTAAGTATTGCGGGGGAGGGGAGGAGTGAAAATTATATGACTACGCTTGTAATAAGAAGAATAATGTTATCTAGGTGTTTTCATTTGGTGCCACTGTGCCTGTATGGGTGAATTAATTGGCATTTGTATTGAAGACGCTTGGTTTCTTCTTTGTCATTACAACATAATTAGTATATGTATTTTTTTCTGATCGTCGGCTTTAAAGGAGTAAATTAGCAGTAATTGTACGATTACGCACAAAGAAAAAGTACTCTCACATTATACCACAATAACTGATGAATATATTGAATTCGTTATTCATATCACTACAGCACAGATTACTTTGGAAGGACAATTTAATGTCCCACAGTTCATTACGGAGAACGTCAAGAACTTTGGATAACTTGGGGTGGTTATTTATTACCGTCTTTTAAATGATATCGCATATTTTGTTGTTGAATTGAGCTGGTATGCCAGCCTAAATGGAACGGATCTGTTGGTTTCTTTTTAAATGTCGCACGAATTACGTTGTGTAGGCATTTTATTGTGTCGCTATTCTTTGGGGAGAACTCTGTTTAAAGCACTTGACATATACCAAATGATTGACTCTGAGTTAGTCTGGGACTGCCTCCTACCCCTAAATGATCTAGGTGACCAAAAGAAGTTCAGCTGATATGAGTACCATGGCATAGGGAAATTGAGAAAAATGAAACTGCCTATCATTGCAAGAAAAGGATCAGAACTTCACTTACACGACCTGAAAGTGCTCACCAAACCCCTTATAAAGGACCCCGACTTCAAAAATTTAAAGAAAAATACACTTTTATCCAAGCAACAGATTCCAATGGAATATCCTATATGTTTTCAAAACCAGACCTGCTATTTAACATAGCTCAGTGGCCCTGATGTTCATTTTTTTAAGACAACCCCATAATTCCAAAGCAAGCAGCATAAATACAGTGCCTGGCAGAGAAGAAGACTGTAGGTATGCTTGTGAGCTTAGTAATTATGAAGTAAATAATGGGGATGAAGATTCATATCTATGGGAACTGATTCAGTAATTAAATGAAGTGAATTCCAACAGAATTTATAACAGCATACACTGTACTCACCAGTAAGCTGACCTGTCACTCAAGGAAGTGTCAGGAAATAAATGGTAACTCTCAGGAAACTGTGCACATGTAATGCTCTGGTTTATGGGGGAGGGGAGAGAAGAAATAAAATAACATTGTACCTCTCATAATGTATTTAACAGCATTCAAATAAAGGATCTTAATGATGTCAATTTTTTCTGTAAAGACAATACCTGCCATACTGTACCAAGTTCCTTACCACAGAAAAGTTAAGGCAGCATACAATGCTCAAAAGAACAGATGCAGATAGTACTCATATACACATAAAAAATATGGCTTAATATAAATAAAATATAACTTGATCTGTAGGTATATTGACATCATAAATATCATGCTAAGTCACTCATCTGATGGTATGTATTTCTGAATTAAATGCAGTAGCTTCTGGTACAGGAATGACAGCCTGCAATAAAGAACATCAATTCATGATAACATTAAAAATAAAGTTTTTATATTTGGGAGGTAGGTGGAAACATTTCTTTAGTGAGCTCTTAAATGTTCATGGTTAGACAGATTAAAATACATACAGCTGAACTGTTGGTGCCAGAACCTAGTTTAGATGAAGTTGAACTAGCCATTGGGAAGTTGAAAAGTTATAAATCTCCAGGTATTGATCAGATTCAAGCAGAATTAATTAAAGCAGGTGGCAAAGGGTTACATATGAGGATCCATAAGCTTATACAGTTAATTTGGGATAAGGAAGAGATGCCACAACAATGGAAGGAATCCATAATTATTCCTATTCATAAGAAGGGGGACAAGACTGAG
>NW_019060164.1:477565-501072 GCF_000696155.1 Zootermopsis nevadensis | reverse complement strand
CATACTTTAGAAAAATATAGAATCAGTGATCAGCTACACATAGCTGCCACTTCATACTCGTGGTTAAAACAAAAAATTATTCTGTTTGTTTGTGTCAATCTCCAGACTTTTCATTCAATGGTTTTCTTAAAAATACAAAATAGCTGAGGTGCCGACTTACACCCATTGAGTTCTGGAGTTCTTTCTTGGGGGCAAAGTGGCCAGGGCATGAAGCTAACCACTCACCTACACCCAGCACTCAGACATGGCATGATGCTTAGTTAAGGACTAGAGACAAACAAAACTTACCGATTCATTATATTGCACTTTTCTTTAATATTTGCAGAATGCAAAAGATTTGATCAGTAGTTGACTGACCTATTATGACGGAATCCATATTGACTGTTATCAATAATTTAAGAATATCAGATAAAATGCAGTATGATGCTTAGAAATTAATTAAATTTGTTTTGTCTCTAATTTATATGAACAATTCTTTCCACTACTGTGGTAATTCTTCCTCATTCCAAATATATCTTTGAGTGCAGTTCTTCTGCCTGCTTGGATAAGTTCAGCTGGAATTACCAAGTGGCTCAGATAACAGTATGGAAGAAACCTGTAATAATCTGTGCCAGCCAAAATTTCACTGTGCACAACCTGGCACTGGTGTTAATGGTTTGCTCTTCCTGGTATACACACAGGAATTAAGTCTAATTCTCACAGTTCACAATGATATTTTTATTTATTTAGGGTTTGTACTGTCATTACACGCTGTGTGTTCATCAGTGTAAATGGTTCTCAATAAACAACTCAATAAAAACAAAATAATGTTATCTTACCTGTAACAAAAAAGTGCTGAAGCATTCCATCCTGTGCAGAGATGTTGGACAGCAGGTTTACCAACTTAATGGTGATATCTATATCACCCTTAAAATGTTTGCACAAATTCACAATCAGTGGCAGACCACCGAACTTAACAATGTCTGCAAGCAAACAATCAAAATCAACATTTATCTAGTAAAACAACAAATGAATGGAGGAATAATGATTTAAAAAATATCACACGATAATTTATGAAAACTAGCTCAGTTCCCAATTTTGCATTGCATATATTACATCTGATTGCAGAAAATTTTAAAAAATCTAGTGAAAAGCATATGAAATATTCACATTAAGAAAACAATTACAGGCCTATACAGCCACATGCTGGTATTTTCAGTTATACATTCTACAGGACTGCACATTATGTAATACTATTACAATTGTAGGAATAGTACTTCACTTATATTTTGTGTCTAAAAGCATCTAGATTCTTCTGAGGTTGCCAAAGATTTGTAACCAAATCTCCCATTTCTAAGGCAAGGATCTATTTGCTAACAAGTTACTAACAGTGTAAAAACTGTAATCTAAAAACTGAGAGATGATTATAGTTCTTTCCTAACAGTTATTTGCTCTTTGCTGATCTACAATACTGCCTAAAGACACTTAATAAGAACTCTGTTTATCTCATCCCCTTTCATAAAATTCATACTACCTTAGTTTATTTTATCAAGACATTCATATTCAAATGACATCAGTAAAATAACAGAAATGACGTCATTACTCACAGTAGCCAATGGCTCGTCAGAAACCTAGTAGTGCTACAGAGGAATGAATAAATCTTAACAATAATTACTAATCAATGCTTTTCAGCAACCTTACAGCTATACTACCTTCTTCTACTTCTTCTATGGCTCTCCGGTCCGTATTCGGTCCATGGCCTCCTCAATTCTCCTCTTCCATTCGGTCCTCTGCTAGGTCCACTGTCCGAGGCTCTGATTGAGGCTTCGAAACATCTTCCTTTTTACGGTGCAAGGTTGTTAGCCTTGCAATCAACCCCCAACCTGGTGGACCAGGCTACCTGTCTTAGTCTTACCTCTCCACTAATCTAAAATTCTGTTATTGTTAATGGAGCTCACTGTCTGTCTTGATTCTTCCCTCTATTACCACTTTCTACCCTCTCTTCGGCTGAACAAAGGTCTTCATAAAGAATGGACAGCATTTTGTGATATCAGGTATTAATATGCTCACCTTTTGCATTATCTTCAATAGTAGAATGGTGCAACAGATTCTCAATGCTGAGTGGTAGAACATTATCTTTTCTGATGTGGGACTGCGGGAGCTCCATGGTAGCGAGATCGATATCAAAAACAATATGTCTGTACTACACAGAAACACAAACAGCAATGTACATATGTATATACCACAGAGAAATTTCATTAGAACTAAATTTTAATCTGTGTGCAATACACTGAAAGAATGCTAAACTTTTAGGTACAAATATACATGGTGATTGTAAAACAAGAATATCTGAATTACATATTTTCTTATGCACATTATAGAAAATATTGGAAATGGCCTCCACAGGATACTTCATGTTGTATCTTATTTGTAGAAATGTGTTAATTCAATATGAAGGGCAGTTTCTATTATATTTGTGACTGTTTGTTAAGTTAAAGTTAATTGTGAGGGCTTGTATTACAGTATTAGTTCACATTGGTAGCCTCTTTTCACCAACCTCAAAGGGTTTTACTATGTAAATGTATGCTTTGTCGCCCTCGGTGGACTAGTGGTTAGTGTGCTCGCCACTGGACCCAAGGTTCACGGGTTCAATCCCGGCCGATAGAATTTTAAGGGTGATAAAAATTGGTAGCACAACTTCCTTCAGAGGGAAAGTAAAGCCGGCGGACCCATGTCATTAAGGTCGAAACACACTTGGCACTAGTGTCATTTATAGTGTTAACAGTTTGTTTGTTTGCTTATTTTATATAACAACATGTATGTTTCAAATGACGAGAAACCTTCAACTTTTACTATTTATACTTTTTTTCCACCCAGTGATTAAGGCAAATGTTATATATAAACTCACCTGCAACTCAGGGAATGCCTTTGAAAGGAATAATGTAATGCAAGGATGTTTCTTTGCATCATTCAAAGAGAGGAGAAGATTGTACATTTTGTCCGTTAATTCCTGCAACATAACACAACTTCATGAAACTCGCCTTATGATTTATGGCTCAATCCTTATCCTTACATTTTTTTTAAACTTAAAGACAATGCACTAACATTTCTGTTTAATTCTATTAAGCATTAAAAAAATTACAGGATGATTACAAATAACAGCTTGGAAACATGTGACAGGAAGTGGTTATGGCCCATTTTAAGGTATTATTCAGCATTTGAGTATTACTGAGGAAAACCACAAAAACTGTCAGAACTGTAGATCTCCCAGTCAAAATAAATATCAATGGCCTCCCAAATGCAAAGCATGATTAGGATTTGAGGTTCTCACAGTGGTGAGTGTGAAGATGGCTGTATTCTGGGTTGTAGTGCTATGTAATCTGAAGCTTGTGAAAATAAAGTGCTCTAGAAAATTCCAGAACCCGGAAGTGAAAGTATTTGGGAAACAGAATTCTTCAAGATAAGAAACTTCATGACAGCGAAACCAAGAAAGTTGTGATGAACAAACATGATGGAAAGGAGGATGATATAAGGACACCATACAGAATTTTGATAGGATAACTTCTGTAAAAGCACCCAATATAAGACCAAGAACATTGCAAATATGATAATAATATTATGAGGAACATTAAAGGAAACATACTGTTACAAAGCGAAAATGCCTCAGCATTGTGTCTAACAGCAGACAGACTTTAGTATAAATAGTGTTGAAAGTTCTGGTTCAGACAGTCAACACTTAAAAGTTTAACAAAACTCTGAATATGTTTAAGTGTATTAAATGTTTAAATATTCTGATATTTAACATACAATAAATCATGTATATACCAGGATTACCTCTTTGGATGGAGATAAGTGCCAGTTAGGAGGTTTCAAGAAGAACCGCAAGTCTATGCCCTCACTGTGAGCAAGTCCCACTGCTGTACGAGCATCAGACATTTGGGCCACATGTCGACAGTCCCAATCTTAAAAGAATAATACAGCTGAAAACAGGAGAGGTCTAAAATACTTTTATTGATATGCAAACATATACTGAGCTAGTACTCAGTGCATGGTATAGGTTAATCAGCGTGAGAAATACACTTAATTAACTTTTTTATTATTATTAATGAAAAATAAAGTAAGTTGGCTAGGTGTTAGCCATTACTGAACCAATGGCTACAATTTAATGTGTCACAAATAAACCATATAGATATACAAATTAAAATGTCTAGACTGCAACAAACTTTAAGATTAGATTTCAAGAACATATTCTGATGTCAAAAGCAAGAGATTTGATTCAAAATATGGAGTCCATATTCTTATTAACAAGCAGTAACGAACAACACGTGAAATAATGATAAAGATCAATTATGCTAACAAAGTGTGGATGATTAATATTAAATAAAGGCTGCATATTTATTTAAATAAAAAAGATAGACAGTTACTTGATAAACAAAAACATGACAAAAGTTAATCACCTATTTGACTTTGGGGAGGTACACAGGAAGTCAGGCTCACAAGTGCATCACACCACAATCTGACAGTAAACGATTAGATCCTAGACAGGAAGTCCCCAACTGTGCTTGTGAAAAAGTCATCCTCACACTTCAATTGCTGAAAGACAACCAACAGACTCGTGCAAGCACGTTACAACACGACGTGACCTGCAAGGGTTCTAGTATACTTGCAGTGATACTGTGTGTTCAAAAAACCAACTGCATTGTATTAAATTGCAACCATCAATAAATATTTCAATATGGGTTGTGCAACTTTTCGGTCTCCCTGTATGTTAAATACAACAATCATGTGAAATTAAACATTTCATCTGCTGCTCTAAATTTATATATTTTCTCTTTCTTTCATTAAAATATACTAGGAACACCTGGAACATATTAATCAACACATGTACAGATGTTCACACCAAATATGCATTGTATGAGAGGGAGTAGCTAAAACAAGTAACACACGATACCTGGTCAAATGACACGATTATCTATTAAGAAGCAACAAGACCTTATAAGGATTTAGCTTGTCTGCATTCACCATGAAATGTACTACATAACATATAATGAATCTTAACATGATATTCATACTACATTTTATAGCAGATGTTTAAAACTGTTTTAATAACAAGGCAATAATGAACTTTTAATTAAATATTTTAATATTTATGATTACTCTAATGTAGTGCACTATTATATTTATACTATCGTTTATGTAAGATTTGAGGTTTTCACAGTGGTGAGCATGAAGATTTCTGTCTTCTGGGTTGTTGTGCTGTGTAGTCTGGTCGATCTTTACCAACGTTTCAGAGGTCATACTGCCTCTGTCATCGCCCTGATGACGGAGGCAGTATGACCTCTGAAATGTTGGTAACCATCGACCAGACTACACAGCGAAACAACCCAGAAGACAGAAATCTTCACGATCGTTTATGTTTGTCACAACCTCAACAGCAAAAACATGAACTGTAGCAACATAATAAACCTGATAAACCTTGATGATGACCACTAAGGTCTGAAACATGTCAGGTTTTGAATGAAACACTAGTAAGATATATCTGTACGTTGTTTTTATATTAGTTATATTTAGATTTTATATGAGATTCGCTGCGACAAATATAATGGCGTGACACTCAACTTAGAATACAGTGAACCTACAATATTTCTGCCTGCACATTTAAAGGAACATTTCTTCCACTTGTAAGACCCTATTCATATACAAGGCACTAACTTCATACACCTCATGTTTTGCAAGGAAGCAAGATAGAATACTTGTATATTTGTTTCTATTCTTAACTCACAAGACAAAATTTCTCTAGCCACAGCAGTGGCTTCACAACCACGTCTGTAAATATCTCATTTAAAACTTCAAGCCATAACATTTAAAAACCATTCAGAGTAGGCATGTTCCAGAACAGTTTAATTTTGACAGATGCCTTTCTTGCTTAAAAAAACTGTCCTGTTCAATTAACCAAACCTTTAAAAACGTGGCACTGAAAGAACAAAAGAGAAAGCTGAGTGTTACAAATACTAAATTAGTCACACACAGGCCACAGTCCACTCAGAAATATGAAACAGAAGAAAAGTGGGTTATAGCATGAGAAAAATACCACACAGTCTAGATTTTCATGCTACATACAAGTGAGTAGTCATCTTCATGCTCCAGAGAAAGACACTAGTACCCACATAACAGGAGCGTCCCAGAGCATGGACACAAGGGGGGGGATCTCGGCTCCTTCCAGAAATTAAACCCCAATGGTGTAATCTGTAGCTACTCACTGTACTTATAAATTTACACCAGCTCATTTTTATAAACATGTGGAAAAAAGAAACTACATACTTTAAACAAATTTATGATAAAGATGCATTCACTGATGTCATAATAACTGGAATCACATTTTGCTACCAAATATTCAGCATGGCTTAATAAATCAAGCAGTAATATTCTTTTTGAACAGAACCAAACCCTTTACTTTCTGAGGTCCACATATTACAACAACTGATAATGGGTTTTATATAATCAGTTAGTTCTCAGAGAAACAATATGACACGAAGTGGCACAATTATCACATTTCTCCTTTCATTAATCTTTTAAGGACTAAGGGTGACATATCAACTTCAAATATCATATAACACACAACTGTTTGGTTCTAGTCGCATATGACTGTGTTAAGCCTTTCCTGCAAAAAACTGTGATTCATCCCTGCAAAGGATGATAACAATGTTTTGTATAAGAGGTGTAACAAATTTAATTCTTTAAAAATTAATTTTAGAACACACAAACTCACCTTTCAAATTCTTCAGTTCAGCAAGGAGCTGCACAGCCTTCAGTCTGTCTGTTCTATCTCCACTTCGTGCTACTGCTACTAGCCGCCATGAGTATGATCGCTTTAGTGACCTCCAGAAACCAAAGAGAGCTGGAAACCGGGATGTTCTTTGCTTTGTGCCTCTCGCTTGATCAAATATTTGATTCCTTTCTATAATGTGAAAAACAGGAGAATTATATCTGTGTATTACACACGCAAATCACATCGTCTTTTAACATGTAATGAATTAGGTACAGTATATTTGCTATAATCCAAGAAAAGGACATAAACGTTGTAAAAAGTAAAAGATTTAAAACGTTTATAAAATTTATTATTTGCTTCTCATCCAATGTCCATTATGTGTGAATTGACAAGTGTGCAATTTGTGTGATGCAGAGTCTGCACTGTGAAGTTGTTACATACTCACCATACATTAAATGGAATTGAGGGTCATTGATATATATATAATCTGCAATCTTCTTGTGGTCAGTGTAATCAGCTGTCATTGCCTGACTCATGGCATGTCTCGTTTTGTAGATTTGGTACACAAACCATCCTCCACTGTTGAAATTATATAGCACTAATTACAATCACAATATTGATATGTAAAATGTAAGTCTGACTTTCAACTGTGAGGTACCTTGTTTAAATCTTTGATAGGTAACTGGCAGTCTTCTTGCAGATTACATTAGTCTTTCCACAAGACTGCTCAATTTACATAATACATACTGTGCAAGTACAGTCTTTCAGGTAAGAGTTTAATTCAGTTTGGTTTCTGTGAATCAGCATAAAAGACTCCCCTTCCTTAGTTTGCTTTTCTTAGATTAGGTAATGCTTGCATAACACAAATTTTGTGTCAAGTATGACATCACAAGAGGGAAAGGACTCTTCTAAACAATTTTGCTTTATATGTATAAAATGATAGACAATGTAACTCTGTAATTTATATCAAGTTGTTCTTGTATTACAGCAAATGCTACCTGCAGGTGGATATTTATGCTTACTGAGAAACAATGCATAAACGCAACACAATACAGACCTACTTCACCATTATAGGTTAGGTTACACTATACATATGTACCAACAAGATGAACAGTAAATATAGTATAAAATTCATTGACATAACAACATACTAACCCACTAATAAATACAAAAGATCCAGTAATTTTAAGCAATCTTATTATTTTTTTGTTTTTCATGGATACAAATTTTCAGTAACTTCACCATAGAAAAATCCGTTCATGCCAATATTTAATTGCATATAACAACATTAGCATAGCATTAAGTATCGCCTTCTAACATTTCACACTGCTACTCACGCCAGTTGCGATAAATCTGTGAAATTGCGAATATTGTATTCTGTATTCACGAGCATAAGAATACATTCTCGAACATTACTTCTCATCGAAAGTGTTTGATGCTGTCGTTATGCAATTTGCAGTGCATATCGTGACAAAGAAGTAAGCTTTTGGAGTAATAAAATACTGTACCACGACTGCTAACAAAATTTCAGGAGACAGGAAATGTTTGTGACAATTGCTCATCGAGTGACAAAACAGGTGAAATTACAGCCGTATCGATTTCAAGTAGTTCATCAACTGCAACAACGGGATACGGCTGAAATAATTCAATATTGTCATTTTTTCCCGTCGTTTTGAGCGTGCAGGGGTTCATACGTATTAGTTGGGGTTGAGTTTTACATGCAGATGTTTGTACATCGGTAAACTAGAAATTTGTTTCAAAAAGCCAATTCAATCTAATTCCGAAGTTCCTCAGCAAATTGAAAGTAAAGCTTGTTTTGACTTTTTTTTTTCGTATACCAACGATTCTTTGACTATCATGACATTGAACGGGAGATTTTCTTCATACTACCACAAAAACAGCGAAGTAGGCCTATTAATAAAGATTAAATTAGGGAACACTATAGGGGTAAAGGGGGAATGGCGGTCAGTGGGTAACTCCGTTCAGTCACTTTTCTGACTTTTCAAGCTGGTGCTGACATCTAGTGCTTCATTCATTGAAGTGCAACAGCGACTTCCTTTTGCTTCTGGTACAGTTAACGAGATAGTTGCATGTCTGTTTTGTGCTCCAGTGATCTAACACACTTATGGTTGTTGAAGACTCCTATCTTAACCTTTCCGTTAGAATTTGTACGTTCAAATGATTTAGACGTGTACACATTTTATAAGCAAAGAAAAATGCCTATTACTTACTAAGAAACACATTTTATTCATTCATTATCTTATTTACTTCAGTGGCATCTTGAAGCTCAAATAGTAACCGTCATTATACCTCTAAGGGTGGGGAATACCGATCAAAGATACTTCTTCACTTATCATTTCCTACAGAATTTTTGTTCGGTTCAACGTATTTCATACTGCATACTTAAGAAGTAGACCCTTCAGACTAAATGCCAGTTTATATAAAGTTTCAACTTTGCGTATATTTTTCGTTTTATCTAGCTTTTCTCTTAAGTGACCCCCTTTTCCCCCCCATAGCGTGAGGGTTTAAAATGCCTTCGGCGCTTCAAGTTCTCCTCTTTCACTTATATTTGTTTATTTTGCAGTCCTCTACAATTTTATCACAATATCAGCATCAGCCACTTTATTAAAAAGTCAATTCACTCTAAACAAAAGAGTCCGAACTGCGATACTTCGTTTTTTCCGTATCTAATAACGAACGAGACATTCACTTCCGCCCATTCGATTCTTGATAAAATTACGAACATCGATATCAAAGGTATCGATTGATCTGCTTCCGAGAAATCTGACACGGGTATCATGTAGTGTAATTAAAAGACTCCCTGTTTTAACGAACTACCGCAAATCAACGTAACAACATGGTGGGCATGAAAACTTGTAGCATAGGATGAAGAGCTTACTGTTAATAGTCTTGAAGTTTTGTGCGGTTGTAACATTCAGGCATGCGTAAAACTTATTCACGTAATTATTTAGGGAAATTAAAAATTACATGCTTTTCTTTAGCGGCTTGCCCTCACCCCACTATTGGTCATATCCTTGTCTGGTCTGTGTTAGAGCCTCCAGACGGGCCTAGTGACAAGTTTTAATCTAAGAGGTCACGTAGTTTCCTTTTACTTGTAGATGGAGAGAAAACCATCCTGAAAGAAGAATGTACTTTTGTACAATGGATGTGTCCAATGAAAATTGGGCTTTTCTTACGAATTAGTATGACCTGTTCCGACTTGGAATTAGTTCTGAAACAGTCTTTTAGAGAATAGTAGGACTTCTCGGATCGGTCCATCGTAAGGTCTGTATATAGACCGGAAAACACATCACTGTTAAATGCGGACTTCCATTCCTGACCAAGCGTGAACTAAACTCATGATTTTATTAATTTGTGGTTTATTTAAAGAGGCTGTTAGCTCATACCATATATCACTGGATGATAAGACGATTAATAATGGATTGGAAAAGATATGAAAAGAAGTGGTCACTGTTTAATTTGAAGTACTACCATCATATTTTCATGAACGTACTGAGGAAAATCTCAGTCAAGATAGCCGGTCTCCTGGTCGAGATTTGAACCCTGGATTTCTCGAACACGTAGCAAAGGAGCTAACCACTCGGTAGCGTAAAAAATAACCGATTTTTATGTAACCTGATGTTTGATTACCATACTCACAAAAGCGTGCCACTGAACTCCAGCCTGACGAATCTATTTCAAATCCTTACAAACGATATTAATATCCTCCAAAAAAGTTTTGGTCTTCCAAGTGGCCTCTTCGCGTCAGGTTTTCCATATAAAATTGTTTATGCACTTCCCATCTCCCCATGCATGCTATATGCTCCTTTCCATCGTCCTTGATTTTATCACCGAATATCTGCCGAAGAATAAACATTATTAAGCTCTTCATATTTTCTCGTTTCCTATTACTTTCACCCCTTAGGTTCAAATATTCTCCACAGCATCCTGTCCCAAAACTCGTACCGCGCTGTGCCTCCTTCTATTTTTATGGCATTCGCTGGGAAACAGCCACGTTTTAATGAAATTAATCACAAAATGTTAAGATAATACCGTTGTGACAAGTCGTGATGACGTGATCTGTCAAGTAGACGCATTACCTTTGAGTGTTCGGTTTCGCCCGCTGCGAGCAGCGAAACAACCGCAGTGATCCCATTGTTAGTTATCTATGCTAAATGTTAACAACGAGTGCTCTTTGTGGTGCAAACGCGCGTATTTGAATATCAAAGTTGCATTCTGGTTCTATTTCACCCTCAACCCCTCTGTAACGTGGAGGTAGAAACGCGAGTTGCAGGAATTTACAGAGTGTTTATAAATTATCTTTCCCAGTTCAAATAGAATAAGACTTATGACGAAATAACGCGGTTTTCTGAAAATTCTTTCACAAATGGCACTTCACTGTATTTATTTTATTTGTTTATTTATTTATTTCAAATATTTTCTTCTCATAAATATTCTTGAAGTTCCACTGCACTCTGTTTCTTTATCTGACGAGTGCCAAATAACTGATCAGTATATGATCTATTAAGTCGATCCAGACTGATTATCAATTTCCCCTCTGAATAGAGTTAAAACTACAAGGAATTTAGTAGTTCTGTATATTTAGAACCATAGGTCTACCTGCAATATGTGAATTGGAATATCTGTCAGTACGGTGTGATTAGTTCGATTCATGTCTATTGCAAACATTCTCTTAACCACCACACTGTTTATACCATCTCTGGGACCCACCTAGCACAGTGAATTATTTTCCCGGTGATAAAACGGCCGGAGTGTGAATCTCATCACTCACTTTGCAACTAGAACCGAGGTTGAAATAGCGTGTAAACTTTACCACTATGTCCACTAGGCCTTCACGGCGCGGTACTTTTTAAGAATTTTACCTTTTCAGGAGCTTTTCAACGAAGTTGGCACCACTTAATTAAAGTTAGCACTTTTTAATCTCGGTGCCTGGGTGTCCATCTGTATTTCTCATGTAACAACTGGAGTACAGCTGAATGGATTTCACGAAATTCGATATTCAGAAATTTCACTAAAATCTGTTGGTACATTCTAGTTATGATTAAAATCGGCCGACAATGACAGGCACTGCATGAAGACCTGCTTGCGTTTATGCGTTCGGAAGTGACCTCGGTGAATCCCCGATACCTCACCTAAATAAAAACGTGGGGAATCCTCACAGAGAACCATCACTCAGACAAACGGGCGCCAGATATCCTGTCCACACAAGGAATGACCCCAGACAGTTTTGACGTCACTGTCGCTAAGATTAAAGGCCATGTCTTGATGGATCAAACCGCCTCACACAGGTACTTAAGCGACCTAAAAGAGAGCATTCAAGAACTGAACGTCTATAAACAATCACAGAACGTGGTCGCCTCTATACGTGCAAGCAACGCAAAATAGAAACGTGTTGAAAACTATTTTTGAACCTCGAGGATACTTTCCCGACCGGTGTGCTCCGTTCCGGGTCCATGGACGATGAACATTACAACAGACAGACTGACAGACATGCTATGCACTCATGATCACAATCTGAGCGCGATGGTGCCATTATAAGCGTAACTCACACTCCCCTTTAGAAACAAAATGACCCCGCTATTGATGATGAAAGGTCGCGTAGCGGGGAGAATTAGATTATCCGGTTCTTGAAGCTCTCTCGCTCCTTCGCGTCCCCAGGGGATGAAAATATCATAGCAAGTACCGCCAGACTTCAAAGAATTCAAACCATGCTAATTTTCTACAGTTAACATCAATATGACCGGCTGGTAGCGGGACAGACATGAAAGGGTGATTTTTTTTAATAGATACCAGGTTCATGTAATTATGCCCCACAGTATGTAGCGTAATGAAATCTGTATCTCGTATTTCTATCTTCGAAACTATATGATGAATATAATAGTTGTTTAAAAATCTGAATCTATACAAAATATTTATTTGACAAAAAACAGATGTTTTAATATATTCTTGTAACAAGTAAAGTGATTTAAAAAAATTGCTTATTTTGGAACCCTTCAGCGTTGTACTTGTATACAATACACAAACGGACTGCAATGTAGGGTTATACGTATTCTTAAATATATTTACATACAATTCTTTAAAAATGAAGCTCTTGAAATGTTGCCGCTGCACAGGCTTTTGGGTCGCATTCCAATCGATCCCTTGTATCACAATAAAATGCCACGTAATTGTGAACATCGATCAACTTTGAATTTTGTTACGGTAATTTTGTACCAGAATATGAAGTCATAGAAATTATATTCTTTAAAATATAGAAAATATTTTTAAGACGGATGAAATAACATAAAGATGAAGAAAAACAAATTGCATAATGAGAAGCTTCGTAATTTGGTAGGGTGATAAAACCGAAAAAGATGAAATGGGACAAACATGTAGCACGCATTGGAGAGTGAAAAAAATATTTGCAGAATTTCAGTCGGCTACACTGAAGGAAAGAGGGCCACGCCATTTCAGCGTCTCCAGTTTTGTTAATTTCTGTCTTCCCCCTCCTTGTTATTTATCTTATTCTTCTTACTCTTCTTATTTTACTTTATTATTTGTGATTTTGCTTTTTATTCCGTTAATATCTGTTACCTTTTGCTCACATGCCATGTCTCGTTAGCAGGAACTTTGCGGACTTGCATGTCTGACTTGGAAATACGTTCATAAGTTTGTTGGCGCGTGTCTTGGCCGCCTCTGATGATTTCGGCTACTTCATTCGGGTTGCCATTTTTTCCCCTCCCCCTCCCTACACACTCTGGTTCTCAAATGAACGAAAAGCAGTATCTGCAACGCGCATTGAACATATTCGTGTAGAAGTGACACATGTCTCATCTGCGACATTCTGCGGGAGCTATAATGGCGTCTGAAGTCTTACGTGTTGGTAAGAGGTAGGGGTAAAGTTAGACGTGTTTTGACACCGACTGCGACGGGAAAGGGAGCAACAGTGTGCGTAAGGCAAAGAACTGAAAGTGATGTCAATAACATGTATTGTGTATTGGTGGAAAACTTGATCGCTAGTTCTAATACACAGATTTCTTTCAGAACAAAGGCCCGAGGAAAGTATTTGGACATGAAAGGATGTAACAGGAAGATGAAGACAGGTTTAAATAATGGATGGATCAATAATTTGTAAAATTGCTGTCTTGAATCTGGATTACTGGGTTTTTGGACCTTGTCCATCGTCTGATGTTATAAAACGCAACGCTTCGAGGACTTGTCTTCAGTTGTAGTGTAGAGGAAGGGCATCTATTCTGTGGGGTCCGTTAGAATGAGATGATCCCAATGACTGGTCCAGATTGTATTATACCATCGTCAGAACCCTTCAGAATCGATGTGGTTTCTTGAACTTTGTCTGAAACCTTCAGACTTCTTTCATAATTTGTCTTCTCCTGATATTATTATGCTGATTTAATCAAGGAGGATGGAATACTTACAAAATTTCGATATATATATCAAGGTTGTGGACTAGATTAAAATATTTTTATTATTATTTTGTCCCGCTACTTGCCATACAGGCGCTTGGGGTGAGTGGAGGTATAGCTCCTACTCATTCTTGACCTCGGCACTATATGGGGGTGAGTGGTCAGCATCACGCCCCGGCCGGCTTTACCCCCGGGAAAGGACCCCTGTACCCATTGTAGAGGAGGCTGGGTGGGCCCCAGAGCCGGTCTGGACGCAGAGGCTATATGAAAAAAATCTTCTGCCCCTGTCGGGGATCGAACCCCGGTCGTCCAGCCGTAGCTAGTCATTATACTGACTGAGCTATCCCGGCTCATACTAGATTAAAATAACTCAAGATATTTCCAAAGGATAATGAAACGTCGAGTTCCATAATTTTTTTACAAGATGGTAACTATAATAATAAAAAAGCACCATAGATTCAATCTGAAACGATAATAATCGTAATGAAGTCCCTGCACCATAGAGTATGTGGAAGTTTAGTAGATCAAAAAATGTAAGTTAATTCGAATTACTTTTACCCTGGATTAATCGGTCAGATCTAATCATGCTAGGTCATACATGAACTTGTCTGTCTTCATCGGTTCATTAAGAAGGAAAGAATTGTGTGTAAATGTCTACTGGGAGCGTCATCTTCAAAACATTCTTCCGTTCTGGATGTAAAACGATTGTGAATACAGACAGTTCATTGTTGTTGCCAGTTCCTCGGATCTTACACAGATTGCGCTGTAGATATCCACTTCCCTCACTGGGACCACTCTGATTTCCGCCTCAAGTTGCAATTTGCACCGACTGAGCGCTCTGCTCGTCCACCTGGAAACAGAGTAAGCACAGGGTTGAGAGGTGGCATGTTGCCAGGCAACATTCTGCGAAGCGACGCTATAAACGAGAAAATATTACTAGGAATGCGCTGTCCGGATTCACTGAACCTTTCTGGCTACATAATATATTTCGTGTTTATTTATTTGTTTGTGATTTATTCGACGACGACATCAGCTCAGATAAAATAGTGTCAATTGGCAGGATGATTGATGAACAATTAATTGGAAAGGACGTGGAAGGAAGCGATAGTTATCCAGGCACGTCTGCTTGCACGGGCTGCGGAAGGCCACAGGAAACCTCAATTAGGATAGCCCCCTTCTGCTCTGTAAATAAATTATAATCACTCGTTTGGGAGAAAATTGGTGTTATATTTGGTACGTACATTTTGGGTCATTCTGTACACAAACAGAGAAAATGGGAGAAGAAAACTGGTCAAAATAGCACAGAATTATAAACATATAGGAAGAATGGAAAAAGAGTGAGGTCACAAGTCGGTGGCAAACAGTCTGTATTGCACAAACAAAAGTTTTTTAATTTGTACTAACAGTTATCAAGCTGACATTAAGCAAATAACAGTGATTTTCTTCATTTCACTAAGACATTTAGAGTGTTATAGGTAAAATTCCACCCAAACATTTTTAACCTTGAGATGTAATCTCTTTGTCCTCTTAATCTATTTAACCTCCGGTACCCATTGGATATGGGTTTGTGTGAGCTTCAGAATCAATCTAACGTGGTAGAGAATATAAAATCCCTGATATTCTCGGTAATCAAACCCCGGTCGTCCAGAACGTTGCAAATTTTGTTTAAAGATATCAGGATAATATTAAAGGGATGTGTGGACTAGATTCAGTGAGGTCAGGATAGGATGACAGGATTCAAAACTGACTTTCGTAAACACGGTATTCAACTAAACTTTGAGTTTTGACAAAAGGTGGGCAATTTCTTGACCAGCTGAATAACTATGAACCTTTTAAGACGATTCTTTAACATCGAATTATTTATCATAGTCGACCTACAGCTTCGATAGACCTCGTTACATGAACCAATATAAAGCAACAAACAGAAGCTGGGATGTAATCGAGCGAGCGACATGCCCAAAGTTTCACAGGGGATTTCAATATAACTTTCTGTGAAGCGGACCGGTTTAATTTCCGCAGGTATGTGAGTGGAAACGTTTCACCTAATGAAATGTTCGTTCTAGTGAACAGTGGTGTTCGTTTCACAAAGGGAACTGGGATTCAGATAAGTTTCCGTGTGACAATAGCCCCGAGTAACTGTCAAACTGACGCCATCACAATAATACTGTCATTGCTAATGAAGTTTGCTGTATCACCACCACCTTGAAGACAATATGCAACTTCTGAGCTGATCTTATCTGTAGGAGAGAGTTGTTTCTATAACAACCGGCCAAGACAGGACGCTGAAATGTGAGGTTCTTATGATGCTGTTTCAACTGCAGGAATTATATACAGAGAGTAGGTACGGATTTAAAAGGAAGCAACTTTGCCTACAGAGACTGAAGAGAATAGGATGCAATCTATGGTAGATTCTAATCGGATACTTACAAGTCTCTAACATTTAAATTTTTCTAATATTTTCCGTGCCCGAATTTATTAAGCGCAGAATGGAAGAACATAAACTTCCATCGAAAATTAATGATTTTTCGAATATCGGTGAGAATAATAACGCGAACATCACTTATGCATCGACCTACATTCACGTAGCTTTAATTCATGAGTGATATATTATCCTGTATGGTGCAACCATGTGGAAAAGGCTGATAAACACTGGTGTTACTGACAGCCAGATATGATTATTATTATTGTGTTCACCTACGTACTCCGTGTAAAGAATTCTCACTTACTGTAACATGGATGTGCATTGAGACACGTCCTGTAGGACGTGTTGAAAGGATCGGGGAGTGATTGTCCTTCCAGATAACTGGACGACACCATGAGAGTGAGATATGGGAAGTGAATGGAGCGGAAAACTATCTCAGTGGCTCGCTTCAGTGAATTCTTGGACATTGGATTTGTATGTACTATCCGAGCTGAATACGTCGATTCGATGTGTGGCATATCCTGTATCTAGTTCCGTTTTGTATAGTGTGAAATTTGCCCTTCAGTATGAATGAAGATAAAGGGTTTCCAGAAGAAGCTGCTCAGAAGAATATGTTTCCTTCCAAAATGGGAACGTAACAAGATAATGGAGAAAATGACCCAATAAAAAAGCACCATAATTTGAACTTTCCCCCGAATATTATATAGAAAAATACAACGTTCATAAACCAGGTGTAGATAAAAGGATAATACCAGAATGGATATTAAATATCTAAAATGTGAGGCTGTAGATTAGACTCATTTGACTATGAAAAGTGCAAATTCTCCAGGGCTTGATGCCTCCATCACTAGGGCGATGAGTCGTCTTGATGGTGGAGGCAGAAAGGACCTCTGAGATGTTGGCAAACTTGTAGTACACGGCGCAACAACCCAGAAGTCAGCCATCTACAGAATCACAGCCGCGAAAACCTCATCATATCTTACATATGCAGGGTAGTTGAAAACTGCGCTATAAATTTGATGTCTCCAAAGGCAATTTAATAGGTCATTGTAGATAATTCAATTCAATTCAATTCAATTAATTTATTTACGTGTTTGCCAACAGCAAGAAGCCAATAACAGGCAAACACTGATAATACATACAATAATATTGAAATAATAATGAAAAATAGTACACAAACAGATTAACTAAACTTATACATGCACAATATTAAATATTAACACAGAGCAAAATAAATGAAGAACTGATTAATATTAGTATCCCCGGTTGAAGCTGGGAAATAAATAGGCAAGAATATATATGCCACTCTCTAATAAGGTCTTTCGGAACGCTACAAAGGACATTTTTTAAAGAAAAGTTACTCGTATTAGGCAGAATGAAATGACTGCAGTATATTACGTAACGTAAGATTAGGCAGCTATGTGAAACAGTGCCTCAGGGCATGATAAGGCCCCGTAGAGAATTAAAATTCTGTACGATGTGCTGCTGTCTGTTGTCACGTGACAGCCGGAAGCACGAACACTAATGCACTAAGCGCAGGAAACTTGAAATGAGGATCATGGTAGTCCCATGGGAACAATTCATTATTGTTACTGCGCAGAAAGAAGTTTATGCAATAAAAACAAGGAGGACCCAGTTTTCAGAACGTAAGTAAATCACTTCTTACGTCAGATGTGATAAAATTATTATTATTTTTATTTCATTATGGTTGAAATCCAAAAGGGATTACTTGCATGTAATTATTAATTAATGAAGTAATTCAAAATTAATATTTAGTAATTGTGGAACTCATCACGCTGTTAGGAAATATGTATGAGCCCTAGCGTCCAGTTGAACGCAAATAATCGTACATTAGTGGCCTACAATTAGCAGTTACTGAATACAGTAATTGAAGTTGATGGAAATATGAAAGACGGGATTATACCGCACACAGAGAGAAGTCTCATAGTTTAATTTCTTCGACAAATATTGTTAGGGTGATCAAATAACCCACGAAGAATTCGGCAGGGTATGAAACACGCATACGATATATAAGAAATAAATAACAAAATTTATCTCGAAGAACCTGTTAGGAAGAGAAAACTTGGGAGACCTAAGCGTAGATGGAAGAAAATAACAAGGATCTCAGAGAAATAGGGTTGGGGATGTGGACTGGATGGCTCAGCAAAGGGACCAGTGAGGAGTTGTTTGTGACCACGGAAATAAACTTCCGTTCCGTGAGCCGAGAATTAATTTCCTGCTTAGCTGAGCGGTTGTTAGCTTTTGAAGGACTGTGCTCCATTGAATTAGTTTTTGTGGAATAAACTTATTTTATGACACAGTTTTTGACAAAGGAACTTAACATAATCAATATCAAATTTGTGTAAATAAATATTTAGGCTATAACATTAATAAATTTCATATATCAATTTACAATGATTCATAAAAGCGAATTGTCTCGTGCCTTTCCACAGTACATGCCTAATTTGATAAAACAATTAGTGTAATGAATGCCTATGTTTGTTAATATGTAATGGTTATATTTAGCACTTTCAGGCCGAATAGTCAAGAGCAGGGGTTCTCACCCTTTTTCGCTGGCGTACCACTAATTCTAATTTAACACAAAAAATGTACCACAAACGAAATGCGTTCAGGGAAAATTTATTTATGTTAATATTAACTTTTGATTTTCTCACATAGTTCGCGTACTACCAGTGATAGGCGTACCATAAGTTGATAAACGCTGGTCTAGAGAATACGCGAATCTGAAGTCTGAACCAAGTTCGTACAGCTGGCATTGCTGGAGACAAGCCAGCGTCCGAAGGAATGCTGTTCATACCAGACATAGGAGTGTCGATCAGAGAAAGGAAGTTCTCAGGGATCATTCACGTATTATTTTCATGCGTTCCTTGCACAAAAGCACAGAGAAAACGCATAAAGGGGAAGTTGTGTATCTGTCTGGCGGAATGTTTGAATTTATTTAACAGATTTAGTTTAAATTTGCTGTCGAAGGGTCGTCACATAAAACAGTCGCAAATTCAACTCCTTAAATCAACTTCTATTTCCAACAATTTACATGGTAAATATATAATTATATTGAATTAAACATAATTTCTGACTTTTTGCTTTAGTGTTAGTAGATCTGAAACAGTAGATTTATAATAGGCCTATATAAACATCAAACCTCCTGAGCTGAATGTATTTGAAGGAGAAAAAAAAGCTACCTTGCGGCTGACTCAGCCTTGTGTGCCAAGACATGGTAAATTTCGTCTGCAAGATCTCAGTATTAAAACACTCTAGTTCAGAATGTGTTCAGAAGGAAGCCACAAAGCAAGTTCCCTTATTATTACAGTCACCCCTCTCGGAACACAACTACCCCTACCCTAAATTATTATCTTCTACAGGGCCAATTTTACAAGAAAACCTAATTATAGTTATTCTTTAATGAACATCGCTTCACCCTAAGGAAACTGATATTACATCTCAAGGCAAATCTATTTCATTTCTCTTCATTTCACACCCCTCCCCCCCGTGTTAATGCAGTTTAAGTGCAGTATACTGCATTGCATTCCGACGAGTACTAAGGACTGGTAGCAAGGATCCTTTTGTTTTGTGATTTCCTCATTGTTACTGTCGACCATAAGCAATGTAAAAACCAAGGTTCGAAACGTACATTCTTTGGAGAACAGTGACTGACTTTCCAAAGACGTTCGTCGCCACATCCGGTAGGTCTTTGTAGCACTAATGTGATTCAAGGTGACTGCTGCATCTTCTGTCATTCTTACACTAATATAATCCCAGTTTAGTTGCACAATGTACTAGGCCGTTCTTGCACTATGTCGACTGAGGTAATTGTTACGCAAAAATTGGGCCGGTTATCCCACTGTTGCGCAAAATATTACCTCCAGTTCCGAAGTTGCGATAAACGGACAGAAAAACGAGACTATAATGAGTCCTTCGTTCACACAAGAGCGTGAAGAACACTTAAAATTTATGAATTGGGATTAGCTGCTTCTATCAGACGCAGCAGAATAGGCAGATTCACCTGAAGACGGGAACAAAGCCAGCTCTCGAAACGTAGTGGCTTCGACTACCGTTGGTAAGAAGAGTTAGAACGAGGTGGTTGTAGCTTATTATAAGATACTATTTTCACATTCGCTTGTATGCGTTTTAGGACAATTAAATTAAATTCAAGGCAGCCAATATGCCGACAGATATTAGGAAGGGTAACTCCCGAAAACAAATCTAAAAGTTTCTTTAGTGCATCGATGTTGGTCGGGAAGGAGCGACAGCTGATTCTTTGAAGTCACTACCATGATATTGCTCTGGAGTTACTGGGACATGCTGAACGACGAATAAATAAGTCCAGAGGAACAGCAACACAGAATCTTCACCTTAACTTTGCTAGGACGCCAGTAATAGAACGAGATGCAGCAGAGAGTGAAGAGTAATCTGGAGGACATAAAGCAGTTTCTTTGAAGAAAAAGGAAGTTCCAGGGTGGCTACAGGAAGAAGGGGCGGCAAGCAGAACGAAACGAAGCATTAAGCTACAAAAATTGAAAGCGACGGCCGCATAATTGCGCTGAAAGCTTTTGGTTACGAGATTTGCGATATTCTAATTATAGGGGAGACGTAGGGTGGGTGGGAGGAAGAAGGCTTTTTAGACAATTTGCCGTTGTGAGGAGCATCGCGGAGGTTCTGGAGCAATGGCAGTCAACTGTTCCTTCACAATCTCTACGTGTGAATGTGTTTTAACTATTGTGATTAACACTCTAAATATTCTGTCTAATGTATTAACACCTCAGAAGTGTAATTCTTTTGATTTTATATAGGGGTGAAGCATGGTTATTCATACTAATGCATGAATACAGACAGACGTTGTTCAAAAACAAAGAAAATGTCTGAACCTAAGACGAAGAGGAAGAAAGAGGGAAAGTGATAAAATTATATGAACAGCAGTTCCATAATTTTTACTCTTCATCAAATATTATTAGAGTTGATAATAAGGGTGAGATGGGTAGGGCATAAAGCACGCAAGACGAAATAGGAAATGGGCACAACATATTAGTTTGAAAGTCTGAAGAAAAACCAAGTTTGAGCAGCGGAAACAATAATACTGAAATGGATCTTAGAGAGATGTGGCGTAAATATATGAATTGGATTTATTAAACTGAGGACCACAGTGATAAACCTTCTGTATCCATAGAGGTTGGAAATGTTTATGCCAGTCGAGGTAATATAAACTTTTAGAGAAACATCCGACATTACGGAAGACGGTAGATTGTTAGGTTATGTTGTTGGTTCAGATGGAGCGAAAGGCCAAAACAATTTTTCAGAATTTCTTAAAAATATTTTCCCATTTGAAAATTTCTGTCTTCCGGGTTGTTGCGCTGTGTAGTCTGGTAGATATCAACCAACGTTTCAGAGGTCATACTGCCTCCGTCATCAGGGCGATGAGCGCAACAACCTAGAAGACAGAAATCTTCATACTCGACCCATTTATTTCCAATGTTATGATTTGTTTCTTGTGTTAGTGGCATGTCTGTACCTTTAAACCCATTTCTGTAAATAAAATTTCATGTAATCAAATGCATTGAAAAAAACTGTTTCCACTGTATGTTTTCTAAAAATAATGACTGTTACAAAACGTTGAAAACTACACATTTCAACGTCCTTCCTGCTTTAGTAAGTTTCGTTTAATATAATATGCAAAGAAAGGTTCAAAAGATGTACCCTTACTAAAATTGTTTAATATAAATGCGCTGTTATAACAAGTCACTTGTCTCGTCTAATTTTATAATACTTCCATTTCACACTAACAGCGTTTTCATGTTTACAGATTGTTTTCAAAAGTCGTTGAAAATTATCTCCATTAGTTTTAAATGCACAACTAAGCACTGCAAAGCCAACAATTCCTGGTACGCAATTTCCAAATCTATCTAACATAAAGGATGCGATTATATGTTCACGGCTGTCATAACTTTGCAGTACAATATATTTTAAGAAACTCCGAGTAAAAATTGGCTCTTTTGCTAGTAACGACATGTTATTCCATGTCCGTGCCGAAGTATCTAGATCAGGTTTGCTTGATGACGCAGCAAGATGCAAACATAATAATGACAGTGAGGGCCGTCCTGAGTTAGTGACCCTTGACCGTGAGGGGAAGACGTAGAAGCGAGAATACGTACATTGGCTCGCATTTCCTTCCATTGACCAACCCCCCAGCCATCACAAACTTCGAACTTATGTAAGGCTGGGTTGTTTACAACCTCGGACTTGCAGCAACTTTAAAAAATATTTGTGCAGACATAGGTCGGAGAAATTTATGACTGTGGATGGGATACTTACATACTAGAAGCCCATAAATACACAAACGTGGTTAGAATATCAGATAGGAAGAAAACATGCCGATCGGAAATATGCAATACAAATAATTCTGCGTCATAACGTCAGAGCATTTTATGATTTAATTTAGCCACTCTTATCAGTGTTCTTAACTGCAGTGCCTCATAAAACACAACACAAAGGTAGCATTAGTAAAACGTGCCCAATAATAGGATTATATTCACAGAATCACCTAACTGCAAATGTCAAACTAGGAAGGACAAAAGGGTTTATTATTCTCGATCCATTTTATAACAAAAAATAAATAAAAAACACTTAAATTCTAACAATAGCCACAGGATGTTTAAGACATGTCCACACAATTTACGTTTAATCCGAAAAAAAATTATTTAAAAAAATTAGAACTTCATTCAAAAAGGGAGCTGTGCCAGTTTACAACCAAATTAATTCACCCGACAACTTTTAGTTTAGATTTCAAACATCGCACTTAATCAAAATTGGTCGAGCAGTTTCGTGCTTCTGTAATATACCCAAGGACGCGGTAATTATAATTACTCCCAGATTTTAACCCATCACTGACGAGCGACTT
>NW_019060164.1:432863-459404 GCF_000696155.1 Zootermopsis nevadensis | reverse complement strand
GGTAAAGGACCCCGGTACCCATTGTAGAGGAGGCTGGGTGGGCCCCAGAGCCGGTCTGGACGCAGAGGCTAGAAGAAAACCCTCTAACCCTGTCGGAGATCGAACCCCGGCCGTCCAGCCCGTAGCTAGTCACTATACTGACTGAGCTATCCCGGTTCATTCTAGTCCTGTTGTAGTCTTTCAAATTACAACCATTTTGCGAGATATCACGACTCCGAAGCGTGAACAAAGTATGTAACTGTACAGGCAACATGGTTAGACAAATGTCCACCACATAGACTTCGCGTTTTATAAGATTTTGTAAACCTCATGTCTTTATGTTCCTTTTTTTTACAGATGCAAATCTATTGTTACAAATCTGTGCGAAAATGGTGTCTTCACTGACAGAACGTGTGTTCATTTTCCAATATTATTTTGCATCGAAATCGTTTGCTGCTATTCGTGAAGCATTCAGCAGCGCGTATCCTGACAAAGACATACAGAATTGACTGATAACATTTCGCAAAGCAGCGCGAAACACACTGGAAGGTGTAGATTCTTGCTTTCGAGAAAGCTGTGAACAGCATCTGCTGTAAAACTGTTACGATCTTCCTAACAAATGAAAATCAAATAAATAACTCGATTTTATTTTTACAATGTTGCCAAGAAATCATTCAAAGACTGTTGCAGTTAGGATTGTGTTTTAAACTGAACATACTGTACCAGTGATTCGGTCGAGGCTGTTATGAATCACACACGCCAAGTTCCCATACTTATTTTATCACTAGCTGCGGACTGTAGTGAAACTACAGTGGATTTGAAATAAGTCTGTTTTATGAGCGAGGGCTTTGACCTTGTAATTGTGCGTTGTCGGTCATGGACAGCGGTGGTGGGGGGTGGGGGGGCTGAACCGTGTGTGGTAATAACTCAGGCGTCGCTGCCTTTTTTATACACCGGTACACGGGCGATACTACAGGTCTGCAGTCAACATGAGGCTGGGGGGGATTTGGAATGCTAGCACGTAGACGAAAATTGGATTTGTGCGTTTTATTATGATATAGACAGTGTGCTAACGGACGGGTGGCATAAGCTACAGGCTGACCCTACTCAGATGGCTTTTCTGTAGACATTTCTGAGAACGTGTGAACGTGCCTTCATCATCAACTGTTATATAACGAAGATGTATCAATTTGAAACGTTAATGATAATAATAACAAATAATTTGATTAATTCTTGCTGCCATATAATTGGAAATCTAATCCACTGATTAAGAAACGGGCTTTTTAACCAAATGGAATAACTTAATGACTAGGTAACCGTTTAACCAAACAAACAACAGAAAATTAGAAAGTAGCCAAGTAATTTACTATGTAGTCTACCTGTGTAACTAAATACGTATGTAATTAACTCGCTTACTGGGCCCCAAGAGCGCGGTGATGTAGTGTCTTAAGCTGGAGCCTCGTCCATGACCCGGGACCCACCCCCTGAATCAAACTGCAATTACTTGTTAAGTTATGACAGAAGGCGCAGAAAGGCAAAAAGATCAAAGGATTATGATTGGCCGTATTTAGCCCCGGGTCTGTGGGTAGAGGAAGACGACGGACTTCTTATGGAAGTTGTTAAAGGTCTTATAAAAGTTCTTTCAAAGAGAAAATTGAGTTCTATCTGGGCAAAGGGAACACGTATTTGGTAGTGCGCATAAAGTGACGGTTTAAAAAGCAGTTCTCAACATAGCGCCACATTCACCCCTCCTTGTCGACTTGCGCGCTGTGGATTTATAAATAATAATTTATTTAAAATCTATGGTAATTTATTAAAAATTATGCTAACCTATTATTACAAATAGGTTCACTTATAACAAATCATCATTCTGATGTTGGTATTCTAGGCTGTGAAGTCTTGAACATGGAGAGAATATATTTTTCCGAAACGTTAGTGTCTGCCTACGAGTTCACACAGTGAACCAACATCCACATTTCCGTGGTGAAATGCGTTATAATTTTATTTTCTTACAGCTGTGTATTTCTGTTCAAGAATAGATATTTCGTTCTCCAGAATTCTCACTGGAGGTGACAGAAACAATATTTCGAGTAAAAGTGTTTCTTATTCGAGGATTATATAAGCAAGTCAAATTGTTCTAATTCATAATACGTTTTTAAACTGTGCTGCGAAATTATTACTTCTTCCTTCGTTACAGACTATATCAATTAAAACAGACAACGACGTTATCTCAATAGAGTAGTTCTTCTTAAGTAGATTATAGTCGCTCAGCTGGTCAGAAATTTGTCTGATATTTATGTAAAAATCTCCTCATACTTGATCTGATTAATTTATCAGTGTGATCAATAGCATAAATTATAAGAATTACGGAATTTTCTCCGTCTTCCTGCCAATTCCTCCCTCTTACGTCTACACATTCCCCTCAGAACTTTGTTTTTATCACCCTCAATCTGTGCTTTCCTTGGACATAAAAACAAAATATTTCCCTCTTCTTTAGATATCTTCTTTGCCTCTTATTTCTCTGAGTTGATAACAAGTCTATATGAATGTGCGGAACAGGATTTAACAACGAGAGACGAAAGTAGGATGCAGTCTGGTGAAATGAAATATTTAGGAAGTGTAAAGGTATATCCGCTTATACTGCATGAAGTATAGTGGTATTAGAAAAGATTCACACACACATATATTCTACACGAGAGAAAATACATTTATAGACAGATTTTTGTCGTCGAAAAGGCTTGTAACAATGGCATGGGGGTGTAATCTTTGAATAATCTTCATTGTTTAGGAAACAAAATCATGTCATAAGATATTTACGCATTCAGATATAAAGAACGTATCTCGCATTTACTTTGTGTGGATGTGATACCATTGAGGGCTTTGGTTAATTCGGTGATGAACCTTCGGGTTCGGTAAGCCATCTAGTTAGTTAGATGTAATACCATATTCCATTATGTTCCCTATTTACAGTATTTTCTTAAACTAGAGCAGAGCGCTCCTTTCGGAGCTCCTCGGGGGGGGGGGGGGGTGTTTTTTCCCCCTTCGGGGGGGTTAGTTTAGTGTCTTACTCAAGTCATTTGTTTACTCGGCATTGTTGTGTTGGTACAACAATGCCGAGTAAACAAATATAACGTAACATTGTTTGATGACGTCATTTTTTGACGACAAATTGGATGACGACAACGGGGAATCACGAATTTTTATAGTAGATATGTTGCTTTTTCTTAAATATGTTGCTTTACTCAACGAAACCTACTTTTATCGCTTTACCTCGTTAGTGGCATGTAATATTTCTTACTGAAAATTAATGAGAACTCAATTTTAAACATATTTTATGAAATGGCAGGAGAACTTCCAATGGATCATCTGAAACTTGAGTAAATCTAGAGGATTAGTAACTCATCTATAAGTGATATCCTGCTGTTCCTCAAAATGTTTAATTATTTAAGTTCTTTATAGTAAGAACAATATTATCTTCCGTCTGTCTCAAGTAACGCATTTCAACTGATAGTGTAGTGTTATAAACAACCGACTAGAAATGATCTGGTGAGATTCTCTTGCTTTCAAGGAAATGTGGAAATGAGAGAACTGACTCCAGGGTTAGATAAAACGACCTTCTATACAGGAATCGAGCCTTTGGGTTCCATTTCCTATACCCTATGTCCAGGGTGAGACATAAATGCTTCTGTTCGCTTCTCTCCCACTGCAACTTGCATGAGACGCCGAAGACGAAAAGGTAAAGAAGACTTTCGCTTCAAACAAAGTTTCGAAAGATACTGAGGCATGAGGGAGACAGATATGGGGGAGGGGGTCTTACCACCTTCAAAATTGGAATTTTTCTGCTTCCTTGCACGGAGAAAATGAAGGATGGGGAAGGAAGAAGAGGAAAGAGCTTAAGAGGGTTCAAAACATGATGCAGGGAAGAGTGCAAAGATGGGGAGGATGTGGTACTTTTACCATGTGGTAGGTACCGTACATTTAAGCTCAATCACATCTATCGAATGTTCCAGAAAATAGTGCTGTGTAGTGGGAAAAGTGCCAATTAACTCAGATGGCTGGGGATTAAGCTTTGCAGCGGCATGCGTGTTCTAATAGGGCGGAAGTTGAAAAGATTTGTAAGGTTCAGTGAACACAGGAGCAGCCAAAGAATATCAGAATATTTGGGGAAGAACAACTCTTCTGTACCATACTATGACGGGGTCAGCTTTCTATACAGTGATCAAAGCAACGTTTACCACTCTGTAGACGTGTGTAGGAAGGTGCAGGTAAAACTCCACGTATTCCACATTTCAGCTTACCCCAGTATCCAATGAGCACGAGGTTATTGGGCTCCAGTGTCAGCTTGAAAGTGAGAAGGTAGTAATTCGTACCGATATGAGAATTTGACTTTTCTCTGACAGATCCAAACCGACATTTTTGTACAAGGTAAGACGTGTGGTGAACAAAGTTTCACTGGAGTAGGCTTTTCTCAAAGTTACTCAGTTTCTCCCTGCTAATCATTGCTAAATTATCATCTATCATCGCCCATAAGGTATGCCACAACTCTGAACAAGCAGCACATTAGCATACCCTCAGTCTTAGATTAGGAATTTTAACTGTGACCCGGAACTTGGCTGGTCTATTATAGTTTATGCTTCAATGTAAAATGATCTTACCAATAATATCACCGTTCCCTCTGAATTTACATTCACCAGAATTTTTCAAAATAGTGCACACTGCGCTGTGTTCGGGATTGCTAGAAAGGAAACGCGTCTAATTTTCTGTACGGCCAGACAAAACTTCTCCAACTTGTTCTCTGTTCTCATCGTGAAGGGTGCAACCCCACAAATACAGTCCCGCTCGATTTCAAGATACCCTCCATGGAAAATCTCGCATTTCACGAGAGCAATATGTTGAAACGGGCTTAGCAGAGGAGAGAAGAATCGTGTGAAGAGTAATGTACCAAAAGATGCTGTGAACAAGGCTGAACGCTGCGAAAGTGGCTACAATAAAAAAACTCTTCAAGTGTCTCATCACAGGGGTTATTGAGGAGCCACTGGTCCTTTGATCTCTACGCCGAGGTAAAGGGCAATGCGACCCGGAAATATAATGTCGCTACCGTTAAAGCTGAGGGCGGGGTTCAAATATTGAAACGACATTTGTGCTATTCTGTCAAATTAAAGGGATCACAAATAAGCTGTAAGCTTTATGCATAATTGATAGGTGCGCTATCGGAACAAGTAAAATTATCCACATAATTGACTTATGAAAATATTATTTTCAGGGGTCTTTATATTGTTTATTCAACAATTTTTTCTCTTAAGCGAAAATTTGGCTAGATTCACTCAAGAATGTACTTACACGCTAAGCAATAAGACCTTAAAACGAATTAAAGTAAATTTTATAAGATGATATACAACAACAGTATCTGTGCATAAAATTTAATCAATATCTATATATGTAATCAAACAAAAAACGTAAATATTTTTCACAAATTTACTGAAGTGATCCTTAACATTGTAAAGGAGAATTAATGAATGAGAGAGAAGATAAATTATGGGGGTGGGGTGCAGTGAGAGGTACTGCATTAACGGGTGTGAGAAAGTTTACTTCACTTGAGTCTGAAGAGTAAAGACACTTTGAAGAAGAAGATCGTCTAAATAATACTTTAATAACATTGCATCTCCATTACAAAGCTTAATTGGCCGACGCTGTTTAAGAAAATAATCCCTGTTTACAGTCAGAATCATAGGAAAAACACTCAAATACACTCTGAGGGTAAAATACAAAGTTACTGGTTATTAAAGCAGGTGGTAAGCATTGTTACCGCTGTTGTTTAAACCGTTACATAAAATTGAGATTAATAAAGTCCACACGTATTATAATTTCACAGTTCATTAAAGACAGGCCAAACATTTTCGGTTCTTTCAATTTTAAATCTTTAGGTTTCTGTCCTCCTGTTACCTGAAGACGAGAGTAGAACCAACTCCAGTAACGTCGTTATTCTTAGAACACCTAGACGGTGGAATCATTTTACAAAATGTCGGAAACCTTCAAACGTCGACTGAATAGTTCATGTAGCTTCAAAATGGATGACGATTATAGATGACAGATGGAAAAGAACTGGAAGAAATTGGCTAATTATAAACGCATCTGCTTAACGACTTCAAGACTTCAGTACCAAAAACGCAACTGTAAAACGTGCAATGACTAGTCAATATTACCCCAAATTTTACAGTTAAAGCGTTTTGTGTAATTGTCACTTGGCGGCTTATTGGTTTAGTAACAAACTCCTTGTTGACTACAATCCCAGCAATTTGATTGGACGCACCGACTCAGTCTCATGCCTGACGTTGTCACCTGACTTATCCCTCCCTCACGTCACATTGCAGAGCTTTGTATATATGCCTATGCCAAATAGCGTTGAACCTCTGAATAATCCCGTTCGTGTGCCAGTCTGATTAGAATATTCACGAGAGATTTGGATTGGACTATCTGCTGGGGCATTTATAGTGTTATATAAAAAAACACACACATAATTTGCACCTGCACGTGGAAATACAAAAGAGTAATACGCGTACATTGACTACATCCCTGCGAAAATGGCGCATAAGAAATGAGTACGTCAAAGTTCACTAGCTTTCTGTTCGTGTTTCAGCGCTCTATGCCGGAGAACAGGCAGTGTAGGACGCTTTGAGGTATGCACGCCAATCCCAGCTGTTTGTCGGCGGCTACCAACCCTGCCATGCCCGCGGTTAACCATTGTATCTCTCTGTATCCAGCAATTCAGTACCTGCGTCTGTCTCTTTCTCGCCCTAAAACTTCTCTCTGTTTTATGCCCTGGTTCACTCCTAGTGTGAACAACACAATTGAACTACACGCTCAAAACACGAATACCATTGACTCCAGACATCTTTATATCAGCGACAACAGATGTGGCTGATTCGGAAAAAATTAAAGTTTCTCTTATGTCTGTAGTGTTAAGGGAAATTTATTATTGTGTGTTGCTGAGATTGTTTATAAACAGGACTAGAAAAATGAGGCCTATGTCAAATCATACTCATCAAAGTAAAATTCATTTCCCAATCCGAATATAAAAAAATGTTAATATTAGTATTTTTTATCTTATTACTAATTTCTAACCTTTAAACAATTATGAAAATATGTACGAGTAAAACTGAATCAGAGTGTCTTAATATCAATTACTGTGCAAATTTCTGACCGTTGGAAAACATGCAACTGCCTCAAAACGAGAAGTCAAACATATTTTTCAAGTGATAATCGACAGATTATGGGAGCAGATAGAACACGGTTCATACAACTGACACAAAATTATCAGCTCTACGGTGATAAATGGATTCCTTCGGAATGGCGAAAACATCGTGGATATTGGAACAGATAAGCAACGGTTACCATTTGAGACGCGTAGACTTGAAACACAAAATGCGTACTGTGTACCCATAGACGTCTTCTTCACGGGGAAAATGTATTTACCATTTTTCACAATTTTTGTGTAGGACCCTATGCTAATAAGTGCGCTAGTGTCGCTCCAGCATCATAAACTCGCACGGTCGCCATGTTGATATTATTGATAAGAAATTAAGAGGTATAATAATGGTGGCGTGGCCTCTTGTAGAAGGTTACGCCTTTTCATACGAAGTTTCACACAAATCTGTGACTGGGTTCAAATACGTTGGGGGTACACACACAGACGTAGATACATGTTACTATTAACCTTTACGAAATAAGTGTATTAATAATATAATTGTCGGATCTTATACATTCGGTGGAAATCGTTCTGAAACCCGGTTTCATGTTCCTTTGAAGCATCCTCCATAGAGTTCAATGTGTTTGTTTCAAATGAGACAATCAGTTGACAAGCAGTTACTAAGTAAACCTCAAACTCTAGAACCTACTGCAGCCACCGCCAGGGGTCGCAACAATGGCAGGCCGCGCTGCTGTGAAGTTTGAACAAGTAGGGACTAGCATCCTCTAAGCTTTAGGGTTCGTGGTGCTAACTGCTTTTAGACTCAGTACACGCAACAGCATAACCCATAACCCAAACTAGGCACAATTCTTGCCAATTTGATTTATTTATGATCAATATCTGTTTATGAGTCTGCTGCATACAGGAGTAAACTGTTTTAGTTCATTGTTCATTATTTCTAGTTTTGTTGCTATGACATCAAAATCGATTTTTAAGATGCATGAAGTAATCTCCGCTGTTACCTTGCTTGGTAAGATATTGGTACTTAAAGTGATAGCTATGCGATGCCATAGTTATGAAATAATTGGACACTGGTCAGTATGGAACATTTTCATAAGTTTATGACAATAAATAAAAAATGTATTTCAGTAGAGGCGAATTTGTCCGTAAACCTATTCTTGTATAAAGCGTTCTAGACTTTGTCCTTCACTCAGATTCTGAAGAATTCAGAAGGTTCCTTCGAAACCGCAGCAAAAGTGTTTGTAGTTTCGACAGGGGAAGTACAAAAAAAAATCTTTTTAAATACTTTGTCTCGTTGGTCAGTTTATGTAGTATCAGGTTTACCAAAGAGAATGGAGAAACAACTGTATTTGGATCTTGTATAATCCTGTATTATTTTCGAATTTATTCTAGTTTTTGCCGTACATAAATATACGTATATTTAAAATACACGAAACTCTTATTTCCCCGTTGACTTGTTTTGTTATGACAAGCAGTACATAATAATGAGATCAAAATGCAACTAGTTTCTTTCGCATTGTGCTTGAGAATTTAGTTTTCATTCATAAAAAAAATAATTTAGTTAAATTTATGTATTTATGAATAACATGGTTTCATGTTTGCGTTCTATTTGACTGCAAGGAACAGGTGTTTTATCTCCCCCGAAATTCGCCTAGCTGTTATTTTCGTGTAATATTTAAACTATATGCATTCAGTAAACATAAAATACACTGGATTTTAGGTGAGTTCATGATGACAACTTTAGTAATTAATGTTGTAATGACATAATACCATAATACACAAATTGGACTACATTCTAATAATGCAAATCTAGATTCAGCACAAACGCGTTAACACCTCACACGTGATTCCCCTGAAAACTTTGTTGTTTGTTTTTTATTTCAGGATGTCTTATAATCATGACCTCGGTTTCGTAACCGCACTTAATATGGTTTTCTGTGAAATGTGGTTAAAATCAACGTGTTAACTTTTTCGATACCATAGAAGAGATTTAATGTTCAGAAACAAGAACCATTTCTCGTCTCAAAATTTTGGTGTTTAAGAATATGAATTAAAAACACATAGACTATGCTGTATATCCGATTATTTGCAGCATTTCATCAAATGAGATTGCGTTTAAGTTTGTCATTTATGAATACTGAATACGGAAGAAATAAACAATTTTTGTTAAACAAACCTCAGCATGGATCTGATTAAGACGAGAACTATTCAGTCGGTATTGCGAAATTGTAAGACCGACGTCATTCATGTACGACCCCAGCTTCGTTTGAGAACTGGTTGGCAACTCATACCTTGGCTCCAATGTCGCAGCCGCTGTGTCGCTTCAAGTGTGGCCTACTCGAACTACATGATGACGCTTCGTGACGGCGTAAAAGAAGAGGACAAACAACCACAGTGTGTTGCTGTGCTTCATTACACGCCAGCGGCGTGGGGTCTATTATCCAACAGGCCGTGATATGCAAATTGCATCTCCGCGGGGCGCCATCTGGACTTGCGGGCAGAGCGTGCCACGTAACTTCGGTTCCGACTTTGAACACGAAAATTAAACATCACCTGTAGGCAAGCCACAGTTCATATTACAATGTCATAGTCGCACGCAAAAACTTTCTTGTAGCTAACACATGTATCAGATCGGTGACAGTATTAAACATCAAAGAAGGTGGATATGACTGTCTTCTGGGATGTAAAACCGTGTAATATAGTAGAAGTTTACCAACGTTTCAGAGGTAGATGCTGCCTCCATCATCAGGACGATAATAGAGGCACAAGTACCTCTGATATATTGGCAAACTGTTCAGGAAGTATAGATATGGGCAAACAAATGGGCGAGTGGGTGTGTAAAATGGCTATAAATTCTAGGGAATTTATAGCGATTCTACAAGTCACGAAAACACACTTTACGTCAGGAGGTGAATCACTTGAATAAAAACATAATACTGTGTCAATAAAACGCAGTACTAAAACACAAATAAAACGTTCATGTAACTGGTGTCCATAACTGATAAAAGCTGTCCCGCCATACGCCATGTAGGCGCTTGGGGGTGGGAGGAGGCGGTATAGCTCTTTCTCATTCTTAACCTCAGCACTAGGTGGAGGTGAGTAGTCAGCGTCACGCCCCGGTAACCATTGGGTAGGAGGTTGGGTGGACCCCAGAACTGGTCTGGACGCAGAGGCATGAGGACACATTTTCTGTCCCCGTCGGGGATCGAATCTCGGTAGTCCAATCCATAACTGATACCCAAGAGAAATGTTTTCAGCACGGTTTAGACAAGACATCTACCGCGACAGTTACGAGCAGCTCGTAACGGTCGCTCACATACCAAATATTTTGTTCTTATCTCTAGTTACCACACTAAAACGTATTGTTAGGAGAAGGAAATGCAACTGGAATAAATACATGACCATAAATCAAAATATGAAGTAAAGCTTTCTTCTGAATGGGTTGACATTTCACATGCTCCCTTGCGCCTGATACAGATCCACTGTGGAGAGAGCCTGCCAACATTTATAGATGCCTTACCTTATGGAATCGTAAATGTAATTGCTATCAAAACTATTCAGTAATGTGTGCACAACTTTCTTCAAAGAAGTATATAAATGAACACCATAATTTGTTTGTATGTCTGGGTAATAATAGTTAACTAGTCTTCTAGATCAATGGTATTCAACCTTTTTTGTTCGCGTACCCCCAGATACAACTTCTCTTCAACTTTGTACCGCCAAAGTTGTTGGTGTATAATTCAAGTTATACATAGTATATGATCTACATCTAAAATAAATTAAATAAATTACATTACTGATTATTCAGTTTTTATCATAAAATAATATATATATATTTTAAATTTCACGTACCCCCTAAGATGTCTTCGCTTACCCCCGGGGGTACGCGTACCCCAGGTTGAATACCACTGTTCTAGATTGTAACATCGTATGGACGCGTAGGCAGATACCAACGTTTCAAAATAATATACTCAGGGCTGAAGATGGAGGCAGTATATTTATCAGAAAAGTTGGTATCTACCTGCAAGTTAAAACCCAGAAGACCAATAACAACATGAAGATTTCTGTCTTCTGGGTTGTTGCGCTGTGTAGTCTGGTAGATGTTTACCAACGTTTCTGAGGTCATACTGCCTCCGTCATCAGGGCGCAACAATCTCGAGGACAGAAATCTTCATACTCACCGCTGTGAAAACCTCAAATCATACATCTTTACCGCCAATCTCATATAACAAAAATCTTTTTTATTTCCGTAAATGCTCCACATCGGGGACTAAATACTACACGAAAGAAATAATAAACTCAGCTGAAAAGAAATGAAACCGTAAAATTTCTTGCGTGAATAGGGAATAGGATTTGTAGCCGATACCAAGGAAATTTTGTGTTGGGGGAGAGATTGAAGTGAATGATGGCGAACAACTTCAACGCTGGTTCATGTCTACCCACTACAGTTCTATTTGACTGTACAAAGATCATACAGAACTTCATAACATCTCTGTGGAAAAGAAAACTAACTGAGCACATGATATAAGGTATCTGCAATTTTTTTCGATACTAGCTAAAGCTACGATCTTTAATCGATACTGTACATTAACAACGAAACTGCTTATTTACTATGAAAATCTTAAGAATATATCCCAAATGATCAATGTTCTTGTGAGTAAACTTTGAGGTTCTCAAGAAGGCAAATAAGGATAGCTGTCTTCTGGGTTTTAGCGCCGTGTAGTCTGATAGAAGTTTACCGACGATTCAGAGACACTTGTTTCCTCATCATCAGGGCGATCTACCAGAATACAGTCGCAACAATCCAGAAGACATCCATGCTTAATGTTCTATTAGTTAGCGCCCTGACACCGCATAGTGGTCGGTTCATGAATTAAACAGTTCCCACAAGGAAAAAAAAGCGATGTATATAGAACGATTCTGCACTACAAAACCTGTTTAGCTCTACTAGCAAGAAGATCAGAGTGGGATCGAAACAGAGGCTCATCACAGTGCAATATTTTAGGGCTGGTTACAGTTGTCACCATTAGAATTTCCGCCTGCATTAAGTGGACTATTCCCAGCGTTTATTTCCTGTATTAGCGGTATCCGGAACAAATACAGTAAAGGACCAGTGACAAATTCAGAACAGTACAAATGTGTCTATGTGTTTGAAGGAATCTGTTGCGTACAATGAACTAGTTAATGCTAGTTAAGGGACACGCTGTACGAGTAACGAGACGATGAAAATGTTCAAATGTGTGTGCACCAAATTTACTCTCGCTTAGTTAGGTTCTGCCTGCCAGTAATTCACCCCCTCCAACCCCTGGGCTTTGTCACGCCGTCATGGGACAGTTTACCCCCTGGCCTGACTGAAATTACCACTACGGTTCTAAGAGAGAGATGAAGGGGGAGGGAATATTTAGCATCTAAATAGGGGTAAATTTTGCCCCCCCTGACTTTCATACACCATCGCCTCCTGCTGGTAACGCAATACGAAACATAACTCACCCTATTACAGATAAAGCAACAAGAACAGAAATGGAACTTGGGGAAAAATGCGACAGAATCTGATGACGAAATAACATGTATTCAAAGTGGAAATAAAAATGCAGTTGTATGAATATGCATTACAATTATCTCACGCATATCAGGTTTATTGGACTCAATTACTGCTGAATTCGTTGACTTATGTGCTGTGTGTCGAGAACCGGTCACGTGAGAGGCAGAAAATTATGAAGAAATAAACGATCGACAAGAGCGAAAGAAATGAGAAAAAGAAGAAAGAAAAGATGACAGAACGAAAGAGGGAAAGAAAGGTCAAAAGATAAAAACAGCTGGAAAGAAAGAGGAAATACAAAAAGGGAGAAAGAGAAATCAATCTATAAATACACGAAAAAGGAAAGAGAGAATGAAAGACAAAAACAAAAGAAAGTAGAAATAAGAAAAATGAGTGAAAGAAGCAGAAAAGAAGAAAGAGAGCGATCCAGAGAAAAAGAAACAATGATAGAGAGAAAAGAATGAAAACAAAAGAAGGAAATAAACTGTGCATGTGAAGAAGAATTGAGGAATAAGGAAAGAAAGACAGGATAAAGTACAAAAGAATAATTGCATAAATAAAAAAGGTCCTCGTATTGGCCGGGATATTCAAAGTAATTATAAAATATCCGTAAAAACAAAACAAAAATATATAATATTGGAAACACCGGTTCAGTCAAGTAATTGTATTATATAAAATTTATTTTACACGCCAGACAGGCAAATATAGTTGTAATTGTTATACTGCCATCTCTTCGTTTACGCGCAATATTTACAGCTGCTGGTGTTCGAGACAGCTGAAATTTTGTGGTTGCTTTCAATTAAAACCTGTCATTATCACCCGCATTGGATGAATTATTCCCAGTCTTAATAAATTCTCGTAAACGTAGCTAACCACTTCCACAGGTTCAAGACTGAAAGTAAAATGCGAAGTGGAACAACAAGTAAAAAAACTTTCACGGTTAATTGTTTCACAACGCCTTTATTTTTATTCACCTTGTCGTTGCTTAACAAACGAAGTAAAGCAAGCATGTATGTAAGTAAGTAAGTAAGAATTTAAGTAAGTAAGTAAGAATGTAAGTAAGTAAGTAAGTAAGTAAGTAAGTAAGTAAGTAAGTAAGTAAGTAAGTAAGTAAGTAAGTAAGTAAGTAAGTAAGTAAGTAAGTAAGTAAGTAAGTAAGTAAGTAAGTAAGTAAGTAAGTAAGTAAGTAAGTAAGTAAGTAAGTAAGTAAGTAAGTAAGTAAGTAAGTAAGTAAGTAAGTAAGTAAGTAAGTAAGTAAGTAAGTAAGTAAGTAAGTAAGTAAGTAAGTAAGTAAGTAAGTAAGTAAGTAAGTAAGTAAGTAAGTAAGTAAGTAAGTAAGTAAGTAAGTAAGTAAGTAAGTAAGTAAGTAAGTAAGTAAGTAAGTAAGTAAGTAAGTAAGTAAGTAAGTAAGTAAGTAAGTAAGTAAGTAAGTAAGTAAGTAAGTAAGTAAGTAAGTAAGTAAGTAAGTAAGTAAGTAAGTAAGAAAGTAAGTAAGTAAGTAAGTAAGAATGTAAGTAATTAAGTAAGTAATTATGTAAGTAAGTAAGTAAGAAAGTAAGTAAGTAAGTAAGTAAGTAAGTAAGTAAGTAAGTAAGTAAGTAAGTAAGTAAGTAAGTGAGTAAGTAAGTAAGTAAGAATTTAAGTAAGTAAGTAAGAATATAAGTAAGTAAGTAAGAATGTAAGTAAGTAAGGAAGCAAGTATGTAAGTATGTAAGTAAGTATGTAAGTAATTATGTAAGTATGTAAGTTAGTAAGAAAGTAAGTAACAGAAAGGAACAGCGTGTTCCTGTAGAAGTAATATTAATACAGTTGGTCAAAAAAAAATTCATTTAACCCAAAAGTGTTCACAAAAACCCGATTCTGGAAGTAAGTCAAGTAAACCAATTTTACATTTTCACATTTTACTTCTCTTTCCAACCAAGACCGTGTATCGTCTGTCTCAGTTTACTTCATCTCATGTACGTTAATTTTTCCCCATTCACCCTTCCTGCCCTAACTACTACAGAGTGTAACAAATCTTATTGGCACGCTGTAGCACCGGATCTGACGAGGACGATGTGAGACACGTGTTCATACAGATCCTCCGGATCAATGTATAAGGTTACTTTTAGAAGCCTTGAAAACCCGGAGATTTCCAGACACGCAACCAATAAATCTGTACGTGGAACGCCCATATTAGCATTAATGGATCCCATATTGATCAATCCCCCTCCTTCAACCCAACCTCTGCTATATAATCGATACGCATCTAATATAATTATGTAAGCTTTCAGTTTGGCCCGGCCCTCGTATTCTGAATTCCTCTCCGAGAACGAATTGTTGATCTTTCATTCTGAATGAGTAATGGTACAGGATATGAAATGGTTCTATTCAAGGGGGGAACTATCCGCCTTCAGGATGGGATCTGCGCTCTTATAATCTTACTATCTTCTAATATCGGGGATATTACATAGAATTGAATAGCTCGCCAGCAACGTGTTTACTTTTCCGCTAACAAGCTCCAAGTCTACTGAATATAAATGTACAAAATAGATTTTCTTAGAATTGTGAGACCTTGGCGATCGGAGTTTGATAGCCGGCAGAGGCCCCCTGTCCGAAAACTACCCAGGTCTCTCTCTCTCTCTCTCTCTCTCTCTCTCTCTCTCTCTCTCAGGAAGCAAAGATGCCCGAGTGTGAAATTCATTACTCACCTCAATTTTGTTAGAGATTAAGAAATACGCTGCCCTTTTGGTGTGGATCCTAGTCCCAGACAGAAGCGGTGCCTTTAACACATACAAAACTTCAGCACTATAGGCCTATTTTAAATATATATACGAAATTCTATTTTTCCTTAAGCAACTATGAACCCACTTTTCTACGCTTCTATACATATGAAGAGGCTTGCATGAATTATAAATAAATACTTACATTATTTAATAATTTTATTTTAGTGTAGTATATCTATTGTTCCTTCTACATTTTGCTTTTCATAAATAAAATGAAAATATCGCTTTACTACTATATTGTCATACTTCAGAATCTAACAACAGCTCAACTTGCCAAAAGGTTTTCCGTCTTTTATAAAACTTGATGGTTCATTAGTTTTCGCGAAGGAATTCAGTGAACTGAGTCAGTTAAATCGGTTCAAATCCTTAAAACTATATCCTTAATATCTTCTTAATATTATCTTTCTGACTATGTCTAGATCTTCTAAATAATATTCTACTCAGATTTCCAAACTTCTAATATGTTCATTGCGAGCTACATTTTTCGCCGATTCCTCTCTTCATGATTTGGCAAGAGATATGAATTATGAAGCTCTTATTCGTGTAATGTTTTCGCTCTCATCTTAGGTATAAATATTGTCTTCGGCATCTGTTCTGAAGCACTCTCAAGCCCATACATCCTTTACAGACAGAAACTAAATTTCACAATTATGCGGTACAGTTTTATATATATATTACGTGTTTACCTTTCACAGACGAAAAGGGAAGGTAAAATGTTCTGAATTGAACAGCTACTTGTATTCTCAGCCTGCTCTTAAATTTGTCAAAAATATTCCTTATTTATGATTTAATTTTAAACAATAGTTTATAGTTATTGACATTAAACAGATAAATATTGATTTTACGCGACCGTGTCTCTGTTGATTTAAGTTCTCGTAAAGAGAACTTTAGAAAAATTCATGAACAGTCACTAAAAATACAACTACTTTCTTCTGTTTTCTGAAAATGCTAAGGAAAGATAAATTTACTGTGCTTTGTTATTACGACATTAAGACGTATGGCGGCGTAGTTTTAAAGCGACATAAACACTTGAAACTACGTGGCGATGAGCGCTACGCTTCAGAATGTAAATGTTAAAACAGCAAACGACAACTTTGTTCCACCTTCTTCACACGTTATAATATACAATTATATTACGATTTTACGCAAATTACTTAACATAGAGTCATTAATAACCAGATAAATAGATTACAACTGCTGTGATCCTGAAGCAATAAGCGGAATTAAGAAAATTTGTTGCTTCTTCAGGGTTGAATTTCATCCCAATAGTAGAATACAACAGTTCAGCCAATAACGTACTAGGACCTGAACTTACATTTTCGCTGCAGAAGTTTCTTTATGCCACGTTATGGGCACACGCAGAGCCCAGTTATCAATGAATATTTCCGCATAAAATAAAATAAATTTCTATACCTACGGAACGTTATTGGTAAGAACGTGCAAGTTATTTCTCGTACGAATATTTCTGTCTTCTGGGTTGTTGCGTTGTGTAGTCTCGTAGATGTTTACCAATGTTTCAGAGGTCTTATTGCCTCCGTTATCAGGGCGATAAATCGCCCTGATGACGGAGGCAGAAATCTTCATACTCACAGCTGTGAAAACCTCAAATCATACATATTTTTCTTATTTTTTTTAGAAAGGAAATAAAATTACTACATAGAATTTTACTGGACTGGGGAGAGAGAAGAGGCGGTAGGAGGTATCCTACCAAGATCGAACATTATTAAATCGGTATTAAAGAAAAATAAGAAAGGGCATATGCATGTCTGTGAGCTACTTTTGTGAGATCAAACGTTAGAAGATCGAGTGGGCACCGTAAATAGTCTCAGATTACTTACTCAATGGCACTATTTAAACTGCAAAGAACACAGACGATAAGATGATAGCGAATTATTGAATAATGAATTGCTAGAGATTTGGAAGGAGGTGATCATAACCTAATTGTGGTTAATACTCAAACAGCCGGTAACCCAGTTCAGATTCGAAGCCAGTACGTCCAATGTAAAAGGAGGGGAAACATGGGCCAAGTTAAAATAATAATAAAAGACTATTAACGACGATGAAAAAACGAAATACAAGAGATAAGTAAATAAAAAATAATTAATAAAAAGTTATTAAACCAATAGTTACAATTATCGTAAGCTGTTTAATTAACTCTTCCAGAAACAAATGTTATTTAGCATTGAATGAAATATTCCTACAATGTTCATGAAAGATAACTTCTAGGTGATCTGGAAAGAAGCAGTCGTTAACGTTGGCTAAAGTAACTGAGGAATGCCACGAAATAAGCTTAACCGAACATTTAGCTAACAGTGAACCCCCACACCTCAAAAGGATTCATTTGGCTTGAAGTAATCTGTTCATTAAAATATGTAGATTATCATCATAAGAAGTAATGTACAAAAGAAAATAATGAAAGGGAAGTGAGTGATAAGAGGTGAAGAAAGAGACGGAAATGGAAGAAAGAAATACAGACAATTATTTTGTGCTGCGTGCGGCATTAGAGGAATTTAGCACTGCAAGGAACACGAGTCAGTCTACCGATACATCGAACCGCCGACGTTTACGCAAGGCACTTGAAGTGGATTCTGTCCACTGAGGGTAGATATGGGGTGGACATCATCCTCTCCACAAAAGAAAATTTGCAATCTTTTTGCACTTATATTCCTTCCCTCTGGTTTCCATGGAGACGTGAAGCCACTTGGGCAGACTGACCTCCTGTGATATTCCCCTTACAAACTTGGAAATTGAAAGATGAGGAAATTATTTCCGTCATCCGACAACGTAAAGAAACATTCGCCTCGGGGTAACACACCCGATCGGTAGGTCGCTTTCCGCTTTGGGCATATTTTCATTCTTTGTTCTTCCGCTCCACCTGTTTGTATGACTTTCTTCCTGTCTCTCCTGCCCCTAAGTTTATTTCTGATCTTCTCCTTTCCTTTCTTTCTTTCTTCCATTCCTAAAAATTTGTATTAAGTTCCTATACACCGGGTCAGTCCTCTGCGTATTTGAGATGACACAAGACAGTGTCTTGCCACTAGGACATGCCGAAAAAGGCATCGCCCGTACTTACGAGCAATTAGAATTTGTGAATGCTGACGCCGTATGCCTTCATGCACGATGTCTAATTAATTTTGTGAACCCGGAAATAAACTCACCGCGACCCGTGGCTCGGTGCGTAATAATACAGCGTCTCTATAAAACTACTTTTCGGCTGCTTCCTTGTTTTTTTCCCTCCGTAATTACTTATTAAGCAACTGTAACTATTTTTTAAGAATGTCGGTATGAGTCATGTCACTCCTCATCGACACTTACCACATCTGTTTTATCGACAATATCAACACGACAATCACGTGAGCTTATGAAGAAATCGCGATAGAAATAAATTTAATGTAGAGTTTTGAAGCTACTGTGATAGTTCTTTGCAAATGATTGATCTTATTTCTGTCAAATTTTGCAGAAAAATAATAGACAAAGTGGTGGCCACGAAATATTTTAACCTGCATGCAACATGACGTAAAAATTGAATGACGACAAGTTACAAATCCATCTTCTATTAGAGATAACTAAAACAACAAGTATGGTCTTTCCATCGGAATTCTGACGATAATAAAAACACAATCTTTTCTTACGAGCTAACAGGCAGTTTAAGACAAATTTCTTGTCGACAGATTCTTCAACACTGCTGCATCCGAAAGTCTTCACAATTTTTACTTTGATCAGATTACAAATAGAATGAGATGAAAAGGACATTTAGCACGTATTGGAGAGATGAGAGATAAATTGAAATATCTATATGTCTTCTGGGCCTCGTGTTTAATTTGCCGATGCTAGAGCAGGGGGAAATAAATTCACAAATCACGACAGAAATTATTGATACTTTACAATCTATATTTCATATTATCTGTAATTTAACAAAACTGTTACTGCAGCCTTTAAATAACCAAAGAACACGAGGATGTCTCTCTTCTGGGTTGTTGCACCACGCAGTCTGGCAGAAATTTACTGAAGTTTACTGAAGTTTCAGAAGTGCTTGCTGACGCGCGTGGCTTATTCATCGTCCTGATGATCGAGGCAGTAAAACATCTCTGAAATGTCAGTAAATTTCTACCAGATTATACGTCTTAACAACTCAGGAGACAGTCATATTCATATTCGTCACCGTGAGAACCTGAAATCGCGATCAATGAACCTGATTTATGAGTACACCCCGAAAATTATTTTTCGTTCCTTTAGCACTGAGGCAGTCACCCCTTTTACTTAGAACTGGTAGATTAAGCAGTGCCAACTTCCCGTTTAACATAACAAACTCAAGAAAGATCTAAGTTAGTACAGAACTCTGCTTCTGCAATCCAATACGCCTTCAGGGTGTGGTACAGCCTCATTATTTTATGCATCCATCTGATTCGGAACTGGGTTGAGTCTGTCCTATCACATTTATCTCTATGCAAGTTTCTTTGATGGTCTGATGATAACCACCTACGAGACAAGTCGAGTGTGGATTATGCCAATTAAAACTGGAAAAAACAATGTAGATAATTACATTCTGGGTTGTACCACCGTGTTGTAGGTGTATATCAACGTTTTCGAGGGATATCCTGCCTCCATTTTCAACCTTAAAACTGGAGACAGCACGTTATTCGGAGACATTGGAACACAATCATAATAAAATACGGCGAAACAACCAAGATATCACAATCGAAATTCATATCACCATAAAAAATAAAATCCTGCAATGGAGCTTAAATATTGGTGTAACAGTAGAAGTTTTGTGTGTTACGGTATTAATAGAGCTGATGGTAATAATCAAAACTGGTATTTCCCAGCTGTTCTATAGATAACGCTACCACTATCGCCTCTGCAGCTGCCAGTACCTGATCTCACTTTATTTCTTTCCGTTACTGTTCTTAGTTCCCGTAACCTGTCGCGCATTTCAGAAACCAACGTAAATAGGGTGGACTGTACCATCAATTGTTTCATAAAGAATCACACTGCTTACTGCGAAATACAATCCCAGTCAGGTCTTGAATCCATTAGCAGATTTCGTATTCCTGCAAGTGCCGTAAACTTGTGTAGCCTAGAGGAAGAACACAATTCTGTGGCTTTACCAGCGTCACATGCGGGCGACACTCCAAATTACTAACACAATCAATTTTAAGATATAATCTAAACATAGTGTATTCACGATGTAGCCTCAGAATTTCTCAAAGCTGACAGTTCTGGTATCAGAGGTAAAGGTAAAGTGTCTTGTTTTGAGAAAACAATAAGTTTTAGGAAGAAATTATGATACCTCTGTCCTATAGACGGTTGATTAATTAACCGTGTATAACGGCTAGGTAAAAAACAGAAACTATCGATAATTTGTACATAAAATGACATTTTTAATCTGTTTTCCAATATAAGTCTTACATATAAAAGACTATAGTAGGACCACAAAGAAAAAGAGTGTAAATTTATGCTACGCCAATGGAGCAACACATATCTTACAAATGCGTGTTTGCAAGTATGAATTTAACTACGGACTTAGTTCCCAGCTGTAAGGAAAGGCAACGTTTTCCCCACGTTTATAACTATTAGACCAAAAGGCATTTACGAGCGCAGAGGTATTTACTTCTATCCATTAACCTCGATGAAAGATGGAGGTCAGTGGTCATGCTCACATTTCGACTGCTTTAAAACAGCAGAAAGATCACCCAGAACCTATTGCGTGGGGAGATGGGTGAGCCCAAAAGCGGGTGTGGATGCAGTGGAACAGATGAGAAAAATTCTGCCCTGGCAGGAACTGAAACCTTGTTATTCATAAGGTAGACACTAACTCTACTGACTGAGCTTGACGTTAATATTAATTTAGTAAATTTGCACGCCATTTTTGTATCTTTTGTCTCGTTTATCTCGAGTCTGATATGAGAGGTATAAACGCGTACATAGAGTAGCTAATGAGGAATAAATGGACGAAAATTTCTGCGTGCATTTTTAAATATACATTGTTTGAAAACAAAAAGTCAATGTGTCACAAGTGTCTCCCAACAGGCCTTTGGCGAAAAAATAATGTTATAGTTCTTCACTAAGTAATGTTCTCCAATACCCTGTTATAAATCATTAAACATTTTAAATTCGACAAATTTTAGTGTAGATACAAAATACTGAATATTAACGAAATTCACTGAGTAATTTTCGAGATAAAAGACGTTGGTCCACAAACAGAGGTAAGTTTCATATTAAAATTTATTGCATACATTTAGTGCAAAGGAAGTTTAATAAAATGAAACATTTGGCGTAGTTATCTTGACTGTCCGGTCAGAGACATTTCACCGCATGCGGTGTGACAAGATTCGGCAGACGGACACGCCATATCGCCAGCAGTCATTTTTTTTTGTAAAGTGTGGAATATGAAATGGGGCGAGGGGACCACGAATCAATATTATGACGTGCAGTGTGACACTGCTTGAGAACGATTCCAGCTGTATCGCACGCCTCGTTACTCGCTTTTAATAACAAGAGTCGCTTCTTCATGCTTCGGTGTTGATTGTCTACGTTTTCTGTCATCACTCTCGCAGCTGGGTGGAGAAATGAAATAAAAGTAACATGGATCAAATCAATAAACAGAGAAATGTACGAGGTAGAAACCAACTAACCGTATGACTAGCGAACAGGCAAGTACTCTGACTGCCAATTTAACTCACTCTCTGAATACGTAATTATATAAAGACGTAAAAGTTACTAACGCTTATTAAATGACTAAGTAATACTTGAGGTTAAACACACAAGAATCCATCATATCGATTTTAATTGTAACGTCGAAAATATCACAATTCAGCAATATAATTAGGGAAAAGCAAAGCGTTCAAGAACTTCGTGCGTGATTAATAAAGGTCAACTAATATTGTTACGGCAGTGAAATTAAGAAGGCCACGATCAGACAGGTACGCAGTTCAGACTGAAAAAAAGAAAAAAAGAAAGACACGTAAAATTTTTAATGAGTAACTTGTCAGAAAGCGCTTGTTTAAAATGTCATAGGAGGATAATATTAAAACGAATCTCAGGAACATAGGAAGTAAGAATAAGAATTGGATTGAACTGACTTAGGATCTTGACCATCGGTAAATGTATCAAATATTTTTGAACATTTGGGTCCTACCACCACTGTCAATCGTATAGGCAGGTAGAAAGTTACTTGAAGTAGTTAATGAGGAAAGACTACGAAGTTTAAATTTGTATACTACAACCTACCCATGTTAAAAAAGGGCGATTTAGGTAATGCATATTAACTGAGGAAAATATAAAACGATTCTGACGGAAATGAGTTGGCAGTATTGGAATTGGATGTAAATGGTTCTGAAACATTTCCAGCGGTGTGTTTCGGTATTAATGGGGTTGAATCTTTGGGTTCTAATATTATCTAATTAACTAACTAAATAACTAACTAACTAGATGGCTTACGGAACCCGAAGGTTCATCACCGAATTAACCAAAGCCCTCCACCAACAAAATCCTGTCTCCTTCAACTCCTACTTCCCATAGATCCAACCTGAGATTATCCACGTTTCGCACCCAACAAAACAACGGGCAAAATTATTATTCTGTATATTTTAATCTCCAGGTTCTTAGAAATCAGACGGGATGACAAAATATTTCGAACTGAGAAGTAGCAAGAATTTCTAGAATTTAGTCTCCTCCTAACTTCATCATGAATATCATTTTGATTTGTTATGGATTCTATTACGCGAGAGTTAATTACGTAGCTAGTTAATTAGCAGACGCCTGAGGAATGACCAGTTTGATGGGATATAACCTTTACAAATTAAGAAGAGTAAATAAGATAATATCATGCCGAATTTACAATCCAAGTTACACGATTTTCTGACATTGCAGGCAACCGAAACGAAAGGGCGCGTTGTGAAAAAAAAAAGTCTGTAGCGTGCAATGATTATGGAAATACACAAACCTGAAAGCTATTATAGTTGTAGGGAATCTATGGGGCTTCCAGGGACAAATTAAAACATAGGACAGGCGTGAAATTGAGCGTAACAAGCAGAAATAACCGGAAGCAGTCTTCACTTTAAATTGACGCTTTTCATTCATCATTTGTTTCCTTCGTCGTCTTTTTCGTGCTGATGAGTTGACAGGTGGCGCCATGGGAGAAACGCTGGGGTTGGCGTGTTACACGACTCATTAGGCAAGGCACTTATAAAGACGTGGGCGAGAGACAAGGAAGTCAGCTGACTTCATTACAGAAAATGGAACGACTTCCCGGTAATACTTATTTAGTTCAGTCCTGACTGAAAGAGTTTGGTTTGAACTCTGCAATTCTTTATTTGAAGATTTATATCTCGTGCTGAAGATTTTTATGGGAGTTGCTTAGCTCTGAAGTCTATTACTTTTTATTGCGAATCAATTCATAAAATTCATGAAATGAATGCATAATATGGACGTTGCCAACCTCTGACTGCATGTTTCATTTTCAAAACTACTGAACACTGGACATCGTCGCTGAAATGTTATTTTTCTGCTTCTTCGTGTTCTGAAGATCCCGGATTCAGATCTTGGCTCGGAGATCGGTTATTCTGTATGGGGTTTTCAACTTTCTTTAATATTGCAAGGTAAATGCCGCAAAGTAACATTAAATCAGGCCACGGCCGCTTCCTTCGATATCTTTTCCAATTCAATCCCATCGACGCTACAAGCCAACAGTCTTAGTCTTTAAAACATCAAAAATATAGAAAAGAATTAAATGATTTAAATTATATTTAAAAGTAGCAGTTACAGAAAATATTCTGAGGGAAATTTAATGTTGAATGTTGGTACGTGCTGGTTCAAAGCAATCTATAATTTAAATTAAGCTTGTACAGAAGTTTATAAAATTCTCAAAATATGGCCACCTTGAGAAATAAATGTGTGACTAAACTAAATTTAGGCCTAATTCAAAGATTCGCAACATTCATTAGTAATATTTTTGAAGTTGGACACAATATTAAAATAGGTTGCATGATGAAACTTAAGTTGCATTAGAAACGTGGTGAATGGCACCGTCCAGTTGGGTGAGCTGTGACCGAGACTGGATTAGACGAAACGGTAGGCCATTATTGAGCCAGTCAGTCTATGTCTGCTCGTTTTTACAGATTAGGCAACTTTCAGCAGGTATCAGCCTTCAATCATTTTCCAGCACCTTCTTGGTCTATCTCTTACTCTTCTCTCTGCAGGTTTAGAATTCTACATTATTATCAGCCATCTTTATTCGTGCATCTAATCTACAAGGTTTTTCCACAACCTGTTAGTAATCTTTTCAACGACACAATCAACCTTAGGTTTCTTATGCATTTCAGCATTATTAGATAGGCGACAGAGAACATATCACTTTCATGCCTTGGTCAATAGTTTCCGCCTTGCTTTCATCAATGCCTCTTTGCTAATTTTTATAGGCTATATTTCTTATACGGTTTGAATGAAATGCTCGGTGAGCAATTTGTCATAATTTATTGCTAGATATTCTGCCCAATACTTTCACATAGCCTATAAAAGTAAGCAACTCGAAGTTAAATATTTGTCGCATTATAAAGGTACAATATAAATATGATCTCACAATAAGTGCTAACAGTTACCTAGTTAATAAGGCAGTGAGTCGGTACGTAAGCCTGCAAATCACTGCGTACTACTCATATTTAATCAGGAAACAAGTTTAATGCAACACGACTTTTCTGGAACAATATTCTCAATTTAGATAACTAACGTTCGGTGGGCTGGGGGAGCATCCCATGATATTAAATTCCTCTTCTCTAAATATTCCGACATTAAAATGATGTTTGTTCGCAGCAAATAATATTTACTCGGAATGCTAGATGCGGTTGCAAAGATGCTCATAAAGTTGATGGCTAGCAGCCACGAGACAGCCCCTGTCTTTCTCAATTAGTGTTTTGTTTACTGATTATGTTTGTAATTCCAAGTTTTATTAACGGTAAGAAATGAAAATATTATGAAACTTCCTTCTCACTCAAGATATGTCGACAATGAAATTATTCAAACCGTTTACATTCTGCATTTCTAAGCTTCTTTCTAATACTCGACTATGCTATTTTATACAGGCTTACAATCCATATGATATATGTTCCAAGTATCATATGGAAGAACAGAAACAATTTATTTGTATGCGTACAAATAACTAGCACCACAGTACAGAGTCGTCCTTGGTATATTCAAACCTAACTCTATGGATAAAAATCTTCCGTGGATATTTGAAAATTGGTAGTTAGTTAAGTGAATTTTTGGGATTTATAGAAACCGAATATATATCACCGTGTTCACAAGACCTAATCCTGAGTCAGTTCAATCCATTCCACACCTTCATACACTATTTAATAAATATCAATTTTAATAATATACTCCAATTTAAGGTCATGTCCCGCAATCTGTGACCCCCATCGAGGTGTATGTACCATAATTTCATATTAATTTTTCATTGGCCCATGCGTCCTCCATGCCCCACCTGGCGTGAACAGCGGCCTAGCAACAAAAGAGACGTTGACTTGAGTAACACCTGATTCTGATTTAATTTTTGTATCGTTGTACGTGACTGTCATCGGGTTGCGTTTTAAATGGTACACCAAAGTTGAAATGTTTGAAAAACTGTATTAAAAACTTTATCGTAAACAAAGACATTTAAAGAACCACTTCTCTAGCAGAGAATCAACCGTATCATTTCTCGATAATTACTGCTACCCTGGGATTCAACCTGCGGGCAGAAATAAGACAAATAATATGAGCAACTAAATTCTGTCACTTAAAGCCCAGAAGAGAAAACGCTTCCGAGCCCCGGTAACCCCTTCCCCTCCCCCACTCTGCTTGTGCCCTTTTAGTAACCGGGCGCCTTGCAGCAATTGCTTGGCGACCGGATCAGAACGAAGCCCGTCGCAGCAGACAAAGAAAGAAACAAACAAGAAAGGGTAGATACTAGACAGGAGGGGATGAAAGAACTTCGTTTCCTTCCCTGCGCGAATGTTTTATTCATGAAGCAGTCCCACGCCACACGCCACGGCGCCCAGAGAGTCCCTGAAACG
>NW_019060164.1:416740-432757 GCF_000696155.1 Zootermopsis nevadensis | reverse complement strand
CCCGTTCAGCTATCCGTGACATAACGCTGAAATTGTTTAATTAACAAAAAACAGGGCGATCATTTCTTAAAAGACAACTTTATAGTCTGTCACTGGACGTGACGTCGTGAATTTTTCGGCGTCTCTTCGTGCAGTTTCCGATAGAAATATCTTCACGTGCTCGGATTCCTATCTGCTTATGATTTCAGTCCTAATAATGGGATTAACATTTAAAGAACTTTAAGTCTCATTAAGGCAATTTGACGAAAAGTACTTAACGAAGGACGACTAGAAAGAACATGATAATTGTGGGAGAACGCGAGAGTTGCAGTTTGAAAGTTTCCAACGACATATTTATCTACTGAATCGTAGGTTACGTAACGGTGACGTTAAAAACTATCATGAACTTTCCTGATTACATTCCACAGAAAATTTAAAAGAAACCTTTTTAAAGCACCATATTCTTTCAACTGATGATAATGCAAATCAGATAAACACACACATGAAGATCAATGCGCCTATATAAACTGTTTAGGTTAACTGGCGAAACTTAACTGTCGGAGAAGTTGCCTGCTATCACGGCGTTCTTGGTTTCCTTAAATGGCTCCAAGTACATATATTAAAAATCAAAGTAGACGAAGTTTAGAGTAGTTTCATAATTACGTGTCTGTGATGTAGACAGATCCTGTTACATACGGACTGACTTGAAAGTAACAAATTATTTTCGAAAAGCACCGGTAAATGAGACACGTGATTATGCATACATAATAACCTAATAACTATAATAAACTGTTTTTAAATTTTTCTACAAAGACATGGGATAAAAGACTTATAAGAAGGCCAGCTATTTTCTCCATCTTGAGTCAGTTAAATCCAACTGTCAAAATAACAAGTTATTTTCCTGTCTAATATATATTTATATTAATAGGATTTCAGGTTCTCACGACCGTGAGTACGAAGATGGATATCTTCATGGTTGTAGCCGTACAATGTGGTGAAGTTTACCTGCGTTTTCAAGATATATCCTGTCCCTATCACAAGGGAAACAATTTTGTCTCACTTTTAGGTTCCTGTCGTGGGTTATATTGCCATTAACGTAAGAGATTATGCATATTACTCTTATAAGGATTAAAACGGGTATCCTCAATTTCTTGTTGGACACCCCTGACATCTTCTGCTCTTCGAGATAGGCTATGTTAACAGAGCATATTCTGAATTCGGTTTTACTTATTTAGAAGATGGCTGTCTTCGCGTAGTCTGGTAGACAGCCAAGTTCGGACTGAATGCCATGGAAACCTCAAATCCTACTTAGTCATTATGTTTTAACAATTTCCATCAATAATTTTTGCATTGTTCTTGCATTAGTATTTGTGGACTATAAACAGAAGAATTATTTGGTACTACGAATATCAGTGCGAGCCGTTCCTCTAGAACTAACGTGTGTTGCTTTCTGGGGACGTGCGTCTGCACGCGCGGTCTTCCGGGTCTCTAAGCAAACATGTAGCGAAACCCATCAAAGCACTCCGGGTTGCATAAGTGGAGCACAAGAGGTTCCTATGGTAACCAAGCGACTGTCTAGTGTTGGAACAAGACACTCCATGCAAGTAGCTGTATACCAGAAAGTGACAAATCGCGGGGTTGCCAAAGTTAGCCGAGCAGGTTAGCACAGGTAAAATATCACAAAATGTGTATTTTATATAACGTAATATTTGACATTTCATGGTAATTCAAACATATATTAACTGGTGACAGCAGAATGATGATAACCCATTGTTCATTTAAACATTTGTTATAACCTAACAGCACAATCCTACAGACAGCAAATTTAGCATATATATAGCCTTATAGCTTATTACACATAATAAATTGCATTGTGATATATATAATTTTAAAATTATCATATTATATATACCAAAAATAGTTTTTCAAAGTCAGTGAAGTCTGAGGATGGACAATATTGGTTCGAAACATGTCACTATAAGACAACACCACGACAATAAACAAGCGTCTATGAATATTGATTTGTTAAGTGTAAAACATCTTGTATAAACACGGTAAAATCAACAATATATTTCAAAGGGGTCTCTTCCTTACCAAAGACGCTATCTATTTTTCTTTGTGTGCAGTTCCAGTTATATCTGCCCGATTTCAACCAAATTAAAATGTGTCGACACATTAAAGTAAAACTCACTAGTGTATTTCGTCCAAATAAATTCAGCGATTTTCGAACTGTTAGTCGTGTTTAAATGGATAAACACACATGGCTAGGCTAATTGGAGCATTTTTACAACTTGTAGTGTCAAACGCGCCTGAGAAACACCTTTTCGGTGGCCTCTTACTTTGGGGGAAAAAACATTAATTAGAAATGTCTCAAAGTAAATGACGATAAGAATATTTGTACGCAAGATTAATAAAATATGTGGAAAACTGAGTACACCTGCAAAACTTATTTTACATACATCACTATCTGTTGCTCTCTAATTAGACGGAGCAAGGCACTTCTTCAAACGAAGTTTGTCAAGACATTTCTGGAATCCTAAACTTCAATGCTCTTACACATTATATTTTTAACGACCTGTTTCACGCTTAAATTTAACAAGTGACATCCTCCCGTCAGCTTTTACAATTAAAATGTGTTGTGTGTTTCTCACCTGTCCCATGCGTGCAAAATGGTCCACAGATCTCATCCGCCCCCATGTTTCTAGGATAATACAATTAAATCCGGTACGATGGACAAACATGTAAACATGTGACGACAAGTTTAAGCTGAACCAATGTCGCGATATAGCAGCTTTGTAGGTCCGTGTATAATGGCGTCAGACGTTGTTACTCAAGCGACACTGCCCACTGTTCAATCATGACGTTCCTAGTATTATACCAAAGCGCATAAGCCAACCTGCGTGCTGTTATACTTGTCATTGGTATTAGGCAGTATGGTAGCACACACAACCCCGATTTCAGTGTATGTTACTCATATTAGGTGCAGGAAAGCGTGCTGTGGAATTCACACAGATTCTGCCTGTACTTGTCTCTACTGACTGACTCGTACGTTATTTGAAAACACTGTAACAGCTACAGAGTAATGCCATTCTGTATAAATATATCTCATACATATGATGTTCAGTAGATGAATAATAAGTCATGAAGGAATTGGTATGAAACGGCCGAGGCCTATTACAAGAGCGGTACTCAGAGAACTCCCTACAGCGCTTTTGTATTCTCTAAATTTAACATTCATTGCTAGTAGTTTGAAACCGGGCCCACGCTGAGTGAAGCCTGAGTTTGTCTCAGTTATTTTACGGCCGTATTTATGCATACACAATTTAAGTATGAAACAGTTCGTTTATTTTCTCGTGGTTTTGGCCTGCGCAAGAGGGGTGGGAGCATACTAGTAGTGGGAGAAAAAAAATTTGCAATGTCGGCGGTATGGCGTAAGGAGGGGGCGTGACAGTGTAGTTTTCCCCTTAACGAGTCACCGTTTATCGTCTCCTTATATCAGGAACAGATTTTCTACAGCAAGCTATAATTCCTCCCTTTTCTTTTTGACATTTGGAAGCAGGGACGGACAAGCTGTATCGATATATGGATGCAAATACATAAATATTTTGAAAAACGTGTATCGCCTGTACTATCTAATATTATCTGTGACGGTTAAAAGGGGTCCGAATAATTAGCTAGAAATTAAGAAGGAGTTCGCCCGAACCCATCCGTGTCCCCTTGCAAAGCAGCCGTGTCTCAGATACTACGTAATGTATGAAGTTGTAGATAAAGTCAGTAAAGCAAAGAAACAAATAATAATAACAATACAGTCACAACATTAAGCTCTAATGTAATCTAAAGAAACAAAGGTTCACAAATACTCACAGTGAGAATGCAGCGTATGTATGAGACTTGCGTTTCCGTTTTTAGAAAATTTCTTTTAAGCAGAAAGATGAAGCCAAAAACTAAGAAACTTAATTATTTCATAACTACTTTTTGAGTAACCCACACTCCAAACGTCGAGGTCGAATTGTTAGCACAACTGCTTCATATTTCGACTCGAAGACCAGCCTTCATGACTGAAGTATTTTGCGATTTATAAAGTTTTTCTAGGATAATCTTAAAACCCTTCGTACCGTGAAGTAGTGGATACAAATATTAAAAAAAACTACTTTTACTCATCGTGTGTGAGAAAATTTGGTTTTTAAAGTATTTCTACGCAGACGCTAAGATATTAACTAAAAAAATGGATCAACTATCTTCCAAATCCTTTCGAATCCACAGCTGACCATCGACCTATTATTTAAAACAGAAGTCAGTTAGCTGTTTGTTGGTTCGTCACTTAAGTAGCATCAGCTTACCTAACTGGTAGACAGGTATCTATTATTTATTTATTTAGTGTTGTGTGTGACGACAGGTCAGGTCCATATGAACAGGATCCTTCGATCCTTTTCTCGGACTGGGACCTTTCATATACGTTCTTGGCAGATGATCCCGAAGTGGTTTGCCATTGCCTTCTTCTGTGTGTGAATGGAGTAATTGTTGGGATGCCACGGAGAAACCGGGGAAGCCCCCGGAGGAAAACTCCGTGTTGCCTAGACCACGGCCTTGCCCAACACAAGTTATAAATTCGGGCACCGCTGGGAATCGAACCCGAGAACCCAGGATTACAAGGCCATCGACCTACCCTTCAAGATTCTTTGAATAAACCAAGAATAAATTAATTAACCCACATCTCTTAACGTACTGTGCCAAATGAACTTCGCATTCAATTTACACCTGCCACATCTAAATGCGTAACTGCAACACGTTTCACACACAAGTCGCTGTTGGTGCTAGGCAGTGCAGCAGGAGTTCTATCTGCTCCTTCACAGCTGACCTGCCCCCAGTTAGTTTCGCTTCACCGCACCTGCAAACAAGCAATCCTCCCCTCCCAGCCAACCCTCATAGCGACAAGCAAATCAACTTCGACGGGAATCCCTCTACAGAACTTGAGATGGAAATGAGAAAATACAGCCAGTTTAATCATCTATCATTTCATAGTCTGCTGTAAGGCAAAGAGAAGTCGCGTGAAATACATCCAGCCTCTGAAGTATTGTGAGGAACATTAAATTCACTGACAGACGGATTATCGACAGACACTAGAGTCTAGGACTCTAGAAATATAATTCAAATTTACGAGCCACTTGACACAAGCCACTCATCCATACTTAACAGTCACGTTCATGATTCATAACTGCACGCAATATATTCTTTCTTGAGAAGCTGACAGTCACAGCCAAGAAATTCATTCATACACAGACCACCTAAGAATTTCACAGCCTTTAATGAAACCCAAACATATCTTAAAAACTTGTAACTTGTGTTAAGAATTTTATTTTTAGAATGTAAAACAACGCGACCGTCGTCAAAAACTTCCATTTAGCTTTCAGTGTGACAGCCGACAACTAATGGATGAATGAGCCAGAAATATTGAATTTTATATGAAAACAGAGTACATATATTTCTTCAAATAAGATATTAAATACAGTCCACGACTGTAATCTTGAGACTTGCGGGGCGAGCAGTAATACTAATAATACCATCAATAATCTATATATTATTTACAATTGGAAGCACAAAAATGTTCTAACTCGCGTAGGAGTCGATCCTATAACCATCAACGTAAGCGCCCAGGACGCTAGACTATGGACTAAATGACATTTCATTGCAGGATTACGAACTTAAGCTACTTAAATATTGTATAATCAACACAAGAACCAAACGTTACGTCAGAGTGGACAGCAATTCTGCTCGTTTTCAGGGTTCAAATATTGGCCTCGAGAGCGGCTAACTTAACTAGGCTTATCCTGGTTTTTCCTTCAGTCATTTCACACAAACTGCGAAATAAATCGTATCTTAAATTAGGCCACGACTGCATCGTTTCATGTCCTTTCCAATTCATTATTCATTAATCATTCTACTATCCAACAATATGGGCCTACATTCTTTGCTACTGACAACGTCGTTAAATAAACCATAAACAAAACAAACAGCACAAGATTTATAATGCTGGAAGTCTGTGCTGTAGGAATGTAGGTTTTAGCAGCTCTTCTCATAAATCTTTGTTTATATGGATGTGAAAATTGGTCTCTCATCCCGAGGGAAGAACATAAATTGTGGTATATGAGAACAGGGTGCCGAGGAGGATATTTATAGCTAAGAAAGAGGAAGTAACGGGAGAGAGGAGAAAACTATGTAATGAAGAGTTCATAATTTGTACTCTTCACTAACTGCATCATTATTACTACTGCCACTGCTGTAGTCGCAGCTTCTGCTACTACCAACTACCACCACCCGCTGAAATCCAACGGGACTGATTTATTTATTAGTCTAATCCTCCCCACTCTTAATTCACTTTCTTTATTCCTTTCGGATATTACTTTTCTTACTTTCTTCCATATTGATTCCCATCCTCTGATACATCGCAGTAACTTATTACTACTGTGTACTTTCTTCTAGTTCACAAATTCACATCAAGCCTAAGATGGCTGTCTTCTGGTCCTTGTAGTCTGGTAGACGTTTATCAACGTTTCAGAAGTACTTGCTGCCTCAACCATCAGGGCTCATCGCCCTTTGAAACGCTTATAGACTTCTACCAGACTACACGGCTCTACAATCCCAGAAGACAGCCATCTTCGGACTCAGCCGTGAAAACCTTAGACCCTACTCACATTAAGCCTGATTATACCCACACTTCGTAAAAGTAAAAATATACGATATACTTCCGATTAAACTTATTCCACCGGTCAGGAAAACCAGCAATGGCTGGGGGTTCGTCGTGCTGACCACACGTCACCCTATATCTGGTTGGATGATCGTTCACCTCTGCTTAGGCGTGTGAACGTGAGGGCAGCAGCCAGCCAGCCAGTCGGCTTTGGCTCTCAGAGGGCTGTCACGCCACGGATTATTAAACTTATTCCACTGAAGTAATAAATGGCTAAAACCAATTATCTGAACTTGAAAATTTTTTTCGTAGCTTGAACAATTCACATTAAACAATATAAGAGCCTGACTTTTTTTGGAAAAAATATAGATTATCCATAACGCACAATAAACTCCACTAAAACTATTTTACTTTGTGTCTTATTAAAGTCTTGTAAAACCAAAGTATATCGATGCACGTTACTCTGTGGGCCACTGTTCATAACATTTTGCCACCTAGAATTATTACTGATAACTATTTATATCAGCAGTGTTACGCGCTACGTAATTTTTCAGAATATTATCCGCGAGGTCCGCGCCTGTTTAAATAAGTGAGAATCAAAACAGAACTGGCTTTTATATGAAATCAAGTGTATAATGTTATTAAAGAGACCAAATCAGGTGGGATGCGATGGGTAGACCATGCGCCACGCAGTTCGAAGTGCACTGTTTTCCAAATACATTCTTGCAGACTACTGATGAGGATTCTAGAACTTAACGGCATATGCTTTGTATGCAAATCAATGATTTTTAGGATGTGAGGGTTTAAAAATCATAGTTAGATTTTATAATGACTACGGATCTAAATATAATCTCCTGTTTTGTTTCTTTACATTGCATTTGTTTGTGCTAGTTCGGTATTTCTAGCTTAAGCTGGATTAAAGTCAGTTTGGTAAAGATTATATTAGGTAAGGCAGGGTTAAATTGGGTTGGGTTAGGATATTTCAGGTTAGTTTAGCTTATGTGCAGTAACCCAACAGAATCGTTAGATTTATTTTATGCTACGTTCTAAATGATTGGAAATATAAGGAAACGAATGCCATACCAGACACTAAAATTTACGACAAACATGTGTATTCTGTTCAGTTATATAAACGATGATCGGCGAAGTGTATAACCATATTTTTGAGGTTAGTCAAATCCGATACATAAAACACAAATCATACATCATCTCGCGAGGAGCGAACACAGGTGTATTTCCTGAGGGTATCCTAAAGTCTCAGTGTCTGGGCTATTGTGGGACTCCGGAGTGTGTGACATCTGGATGACAAAGGATTCCGATGAACATTTGTAACAGTACCGCTTTCAAAACCCACCTCACGATTCTGTCAACAGTAAAACCACACCGGCAATAAAATCGATATTAATTATATCCTAGTTAGGAAGAGATTAACTGAATTTATATTTCGAAACTGAAAGCAGAGAGACAAATGTTTGGCTTATGTACAATGACAACATAGTCGAGGATCTCACTATAAATCGTACCGCGGTAATGTATAAATGTTTCGGAAGAACTTTTTGTTTCCTTTTTCAAGGTCAAAATTGCTGTAAATTAGTGTAGGAAAATTACGTACGGACTTTAAGCTCTGTTACTAATTAAGATTATATCGTAAAAAGTTAATAGAAATTATGATATTTGATTAGTCAGAATGATATAAAAACTGTTGTAAGTGCTAATTTCCAATGATCGCCCACAAAAGTCAAATTATAACAAATGTCGCTGCCATTTGAACGTCCACATAAGATTCTTAATTGACGTTTTCAGTGAAACGTGTCAACCAGGTGGATACACCTTCTTATCCGTTAATCTTAATCATCAATAATACTGAGTCGAAACAGTTCAGTCATTACTGTGACTGAGTATGAACGAAAGGTCGGGCTTTGGCCTCTGGTAGGGGCAGGGATTAACTTTGCCACCACTTTGTCCAGGGCGGCTGTGATACCCAAACAGCCGACTATCCAATATATACCGGGAGTTTTGTCTCGAGAAAATATCGACGGCCGGAGCGTGAAGCTAATTACTCACTTCCATGAGGTGTAGACATTAGTAAGAATGCCCGGAGCTATACATCCACTCAAGTGTCTTAATGATGTAAGTTTTCTGCTTAAGAATGCGGATAACATTAATATTTACCTTTGACTATCAATGATAGCAACATGGCTGATTTGCTTGTATCTGATGTGGATAAGACATTGACAACATTTAATGTTGGTACTTTCCATGCAATAACTCACAAGATAACTCACTTAGAAGTGTTGACATTTATTGTTTGAATTTATTGTTTGCAAGGATAATATCGTAAGCTACAAGCAATGCAGCTAATGGCATGATGTCTGTGGAAATGAACTGGAAGGTAATTGTCAGAGCAGTCTCGACTTACTTTAAAATATTATCATAACATTAACGCCGAGAGGATGAGCAAAATCACGATAAATTCAGGACAATATATATCTGGGTCAAGATTTCAGAATCTTATTTCCCGAATACGAAGCACGAATGCTAAACACTACACAGCGACGTTGGGTTTATTTAACAGAGCCCACTGAACTACAGAGTTTCATAGCGTCAAATGCTAGTAATTTTGTTGCTGAAAACAGAATACAAACATAAGTTCAGCAAAATATTTAATTTTCTGTCACAGGGCGGAAGGCAATGGAAAACGCATAGGTATTTCACGAATGACGGGTGCTGTGGGATGGGAGGGGGGAGGGGGTGGTAAAGCGTGCAGAGGAAGCGGGGTCACACATGCAGGGGGCGATGACAGCTCCCCCCCTCTCGCATCAGCAAGTCTCGAAACCCGAAACCATCACCCATCCCTCCCCTAGCTGAAGTGTGCTCGCCACATGTTGATATAACGCCCAACCTGTGGCACGGTACCACAGTATAGCCACGATTCTCTGTACGAAATACACACACAATTTTGAGAGACCTATGAGCAGATGCGAGGACAATATTAAGATGTATCTAAAGGAATTAAGAAGTGAGGGTGAGAAATAGATTCATTTGGCTGAGGATGGGGTTCAAAGTCGGATCTTTGAACACAGTAAGCATTTCCCGGGATTTATAAAAGATGGGGAATTTCTTGGCCAGTTCAGCAACTATCGGCTTCACTGAAGATCTCCGCTCCATCGAGTTTTCTACAGTTCTAAAGCTTTAATAGATTCTGCTACTTATTTACTGTGTTTTAGTGTTGACGGGAAACGCAGTTAAGAGTATACAAACCCTTACTACACTGAACAAAATAACTCCAATGCCTTGCGTTGCATTAAATATGTCATATCGAACACAATTTATTATAAATGGGATCTGTTTTAATCGTATACCATTTATACGTGTACTTTAAAAGCAGAGCGTAAAATTAAAGAATATTTTGTAGATTGTGTATGTTACCCTGCTCGTCTGTCCATTCGTGTGTTTCAGCTCTGAAACTGCTTATAGATTTTAATTAATTTGTATAACATTAAGAGTTTTCGGGCAAATTTAATTTTTAACTGCATCATGTTACATGCCATGTAACATTATTATTTTTACTCGTTACATAATTAACAATGTTAGAATACTTAAAACTAAACCGTTAGATTGGATAGACGCCATTTCAACTGTTATGGTTAATTAACGACGAATAACGTGTGGTATAAAGAATAAAACTAAAACATAGATGCCGTGGCCTATTTTCAAGGTATTATTCGTTTGTCAAACCCGAGGGAACAGCGATATTAAGCGAATCAAACTGTGTCGATAATCTGTCTGTTATTTTTGTCTTGAGCTGAGTTCCTTTGCTATCCGTCTTCGGGATCTTGAAACGCATTTTTAAATAACTTTTCAGGGTGGTGTTGTCGTTAAAATCTCACTTTTCATCCTCCCTCCCCCGTGCAAATGCTGGATGCGGCGTTTAAACACATGCGACACTTTATTCCTATTTCAGGAACACATGTCAAGAGTTTTGGTGACAAGATTTGGGGAGAGAGACACTTTAAAGAAATATGTGATCTGGGTGGAGACACCATCTAATGAGAAGCACCTAGCTCTCGCCATATTCTTTATGGTTCGCGGTTGGAGTAAGTTAAGAAGCAGGGGGTTTCCGAAAATTCCTACAGTATTTCTTACTTCAGTGAAACTCACCATGCACGAGTGTAAACAGCAACCATGAAATGAAGGAAGTGTCAAGCTGTCCTTGAGGAAATCATCTAATTTGATAAACCGTCAAAATATTAATATTCTTATGCTGGTTTATTTTTAAAAATCAGTATTTTGTTAACAAAATTTACAATGTGAAACTGTTACTGCTTCACATTTACAGTAATTAGGTGTCAATGTTTAGAGATGGAACACGTTTCCTTTAATTATCTAAAGAAATAATTAAATTGAAATCACAAGAGTCAGCGCCTCGAAGCGAGATACTTCATATATAATATATGGAAGATCTGGCTGTCTTTTGGGATTAAATATTCTTTACAGCCAGTTTTACACAAATGTCTACAAGCTGTATTTCTTCAGAATCATGCCAACGTGGAATGCGTTTAAAGTGTTATGGTCATGTGGTCATAGATCAGAGGACAGATGAAAGAAAATGGATACCCGGCACGAAATCACACACACATGGTGTACTATTTCAACACTCAGAACAAATATCTATTGTTCGTACAACACCGTGGAACGTAATGGACGTGTGCGGAATTAATTATTTTCACGTTCCAATTTACAGTGATAATTAAAGAACGGAATCGTAAAGTGGCATAAGTGCATTTATAACTTTTCCAAAAATTGTATCTTAACTTTATCGACCTTACAGGGATTAACCCATTCCTTATAAATTACTTCTTTTTAGATATATCGCCCTGAAATGCCCAGTCTCCCTCAAACGTCCGTTGTGTTTGAAACTCTGAAGGAAATAAAATATGTCATTTTTATATTTACAGTCCAAGTCAGGTACTTTCAGATTTCACGGTAAATTTGGAAATATTCGAATAAATAATCCATTATCGCGAATAAATTAAGGAACAAAATATATTAGAGACATGTTTGCTGTCTCAGCTCTTAGTCTTGTCTATTCGCTCTATCTGAAAACGCAAAAAGTAAATTATAAAAGCCTCCATTTTCACTGATCGTTTTATATGGGTTTAAAATCATGTTTCTTTAGTCTAAGGGAAGATTTTTAGGACAGAGTGATGGGGAGAAAATTTGAACCTACAAGGAAAAATTAACAAGATACTTGAGAGCTGTACGTAGTGTGATGCTTCATAATTTTTTATATTTTCTAAGGATCTGTTTAGGATTATTAAATAAAGAAGAAAGAAATGGATCCAAAGGAAACAGCATGTGAAGAAGTGACTGGATTCAACTGGCTCAGGATATGGACTAGTGGGCAGGCTCCTGTGAACGGGATAACAAATCTTCGTTTTCCGTCAAACGCATTTAATTTCTTGGCTACCTGAGCAAGTGTTAGCTTTGCGAAATGGACTCTGTTCCGCGGAGTTAGATCATTCTGGGCACAAAAGAATTTTGCATTTTCTCAATGTCGCCTCTACATGCAGGGTGGATATTTTATCAGAGCGATGTAACCCGTAAGAAACTATTCAGTATGTAATCAGTTTTGTGGTTTGAAATATTTTGCAGTTAAGCCACTCTTGAGCAAACCAGACATTGAGGAGTGTGAAATACACAAAATATCCGCCCCCCTTTACAAGTGTGTTTGTTAGAATCACTATATGCAGAGCGGACAATGTAATTTACTCTTTGAACGCTGGATTAAATTGAATTAATCATGATTCTCAGTGAAACGTGAATTTAAAAAAAATATGCTCGTTTATTAAACATCGGGAACAGATTCAGATGCAACGGAAGATTAAAATGTATAAAAATATAATTTCACATTTTTGTGAAATGCGTGCGAAACTTGGGCTTTAACTTCGAGTGAAGAACAGACATTGTATCAGAGCGGCCGGGAACAAAGTGTAAGACACGTGGAAAAACAGTAAGAAGCAAGGAATATTTTATACTGAGGAGCTCCATAATTTTAGTCTCCACTCAACGGAGTGTTATTCGCTTGGGGGAAATGAGAAATCCAAACACAATTTCAGTTATAAAACATCATTTTGAAGACACAGACAAAGTAAAACTAAAGCTATCCCGCTACACTTCATGAAAGCGTTGGGGGGGGGGGAGAAGAGGGGTTATAGCTCCTCTTTCTCAACCTCGACACTAGACGGAGGTGATGATCGGCGTCACGTCCCAACCACGCTTTACCCTTGGGAAAGTACCCCCGATACCCACTGGACAGGAGGCTGGTTGGGCCCCAGAGCCCATCTGGACGCAGAGGCTAGAGGAAATATCCTCTACCCGTCGTGGACCGAACCCCGGTCGTCGAGTCTGTGGCCAGTCACTCTGCTGAGTGAGCTATCCCGATCTCTCCCCTCAGACTCTCTCTCCCCCTCTCCATCTCTCTCACACATAAGAAATGCCTTAAGGAAGTAGCTGTGAAGATTTTAACTGGACACATCTGGCTCAAGATATAGTCCATTGGGAGGCTTTTGCGAATACGACGACAAACATTTGTGATCCATAAAAAGTCTCGAATATGCTTATCAGATGGGTGATTATTATCTTTCTGTGTGGAGCTACTTTATATAATACTGTAAATTAACACAATACCTCAATATTTTAGCAGCTGAACTCGATGGTTCAGCTAGTGGAACAAATTTAAAGGACGAATATCTCCCTTTGGACTAGCCCGGGTTTGAGTCCCATACAGTAGCATAGCTGCATTCTTCCCTTCATAATGTCTGGTTCGTGCTGATAAGAGACCAACCCTGTTATCAACTCATCCTCTTACCCTGAAGCTTCTACCCCATCCCTAAAAGCAGATATTCAGTCATATTCCCACGAGGGCTTCATCTCCGCTCCCAATCCTCCACAACTTCCACCCTCACCGACATTCAAAAAGCGATTCCCAAGTTCCCAAAATGTTTTCATGATTCACTTACTACTCTCCCTCCCTTGTGAGCGTCTCTCCCGCTTCGCATAGCCGAACAACGCCGATGCAGAACTCGCCCTCGTGTTCAGATGGAAAAGCACTGACACGACAGAAAACATTTACCATTAAGTGGAAATTTCCTTAACAGTAGCTACTTCTGAAAATTGGTGTGTTCTTAATCGCATTGGTCAGATGACAGGAAGGCGCAGAAGTTGTCGTGGAAAGTTTTTGGAACGGGGCAACTAAGATGAACCACAAACGTTCCAGTCAAATAACAAATATTCCGACCGACATGCATTCGCATTAACCACTCGACCTCGGTTCTCTAAACGACATCAAAAACATCAGGTCCGTTGTATAAAACTGATCCACCGATCTCCAATTTTTTTACCATTTTTTTGGAATCTACACTCTACAAACTCCAAACTTTATTTTCTCAGCTATAAATTTAATTGTATAAGACATGAGACTCTAAAGGCTGTGAAATCATTGACTGTTGTCAGCGTCACAGCATAGAAAAAGCAAAGATCAATTTAATTGTTTTATATTGACATTTATAAAAAAAGTGACTCTTCGGAATTAAATATAACTATTTTCATGCTTAGCTTTCTTTGAGGCTGAAATAGCTTCTTTTGCATATTTCCACTACAGACAATAAGGAGAAATAAGAAAACGATCTGTTCACTGACACTACGAAAACATCAGCGGCACTCAGGGAAAACAAGGCCACCGTTTCTAAACTACGTTTTTCCTTCGTAGCATGGAAAGTGTTAATATTTACCATCTCTCATAATTTTCAATGACGCTTTTATTATATTTGTTTATTTGTGTTATAATAAATTATGTTAAAGGATAATTGAATGCACCCGGGGGTTTTCATATTGTTCATTATGTTCGTCCAGTTGGAATGAAGGCATACTGAAATTGTATTTAATGGAATAGAACAGGAGAATTTGATTAATGGTTGATTACTGAAAATTGAAAGTCTCATTTAGTTAAACAATATTCTTTAAATGTACCGGTGTCACACAATAACTTCACCAAAATTAATTGCAAAATAGAAATTGGCAGGTACCATGATAAAGGGGTACATGCCAGAAGATTACAGTCAAAATAACGTATCTCTTTTTAATTCATATTACCGATAATTTGTAAATAAATGTAATAACTTTGCCGCAACTTCGTGTATAGATTATATAAGCTTATATGTATCAATATTAAAACACAAAATATAAAAGTAGTTTGTTAGGACTTCCAAAAACTGTTTCTTTTATTTCCGAAAACAAATCTTTTATGTCTTACACTCCTTTCCCTGGCACTCGGGGATTAAATAATAAATTATGTCAGTTCCAGTCTTTCGGTTCGTTTCCTTCTTCAGATTTCCCAGATCAAAATATTGTATATATTTTTATCTGCTAATTAATACAAATCACGTCGCCATTAATTTAATCCTGCTCTTTCATCGCTGTCTTAAATCACGCATTTTTTTGCTGTCGTACGTGCTCTGACTCATTGCAGTTAACTTGAAGTCTATTGCTGTGTAGACAGACAGATGGTAGTCCGAAGGGATGTGGTAGGAGGCGGCCGAGACCTGCCCAGTCTTATCTTGCTTGTCTTCATGCATAATGGTGACGACCTCAAGGTTCCAAGAAGGGTCCTACGAAAAGGAAATTCAACTAAATGGGTAACAGCAGAAGAAGACTATCAAGGACCGGGGAAGAGAAATGAGGAACGCAGAAAAGAGGGAGGTAAGGCTATGCCAAGCTCCAGGACCTTGTGGTTAGATTGGGTAGGGTTAGGTTAAGTTAGGTTCATTAGTCGCGGTGCAGTGGTTATCAATCCCACTTCACATTCTGGAGATATACCATCATGAGTAAAGATTTTTGTAGTTTTACTCAGTCCCTCTTGGAAAATGTCGGCTATGAAAGCTTACGTCTGTACCGCTTATAATTTAAATATCAGCCGCTTCAAGCTCTATGCAGTTTAAACTGCGCCGTTAACATAAATCAGCGGCCAATCAACATTTATATGTTGTCGCATATGTTGTACGCGTGCGTACAATTTAAACTTCATATGAAATAAGGATGAGGCTGGGGGACATGTAGGATACATGAGCAAGTTACGAATGCACATAAAATTTTGCCCGAAATACCTCAATGTAAAGTACGTGGCACAGGGGAGGATAATACTTAAATGAATTTTATAGACTTGCGATAAAGATCCTACGTAGATTCAGCTGGTTGTGTACAGAACCGAAGACTAATTAATTTTGGTTTCCACAGAAACAGTCAAATTCTTGTATGATTTGAGGTTTTCACAACGGTGAGTATGAAGATTTCTG
>NW_019060164.1:404682-416624 GCF_000696155.1 Zootermopsis nevadensis | reverse complement strand
ATCAGGGCGATTCTTAGTATGAAGATTTCTGTCTTCTGGGTTGTTGCGCCGTGTAGTCTGGTAGATGTTTACCAACGTTTCAGAGGTCATACTCCGTCAGCGCAACAACCCAGAAGACAGAAATCTTCATTCAAATTCTTGATCTGCAGCGTAACTAATTTTTAGGGCGGCCTTGTATCCTGGAGTTTGTTAATCTGCATGAGACCCTTGGGACAAACAAGGAGCTTCTTAGTGGGGTTCCAAAATAAACAATTGTATTCATTCAGAATCCTCATTGTTGGGAAGGTTTATATTTTGAATACAACGTATTTTTCTGCGGTTATCGAAGGAAAGGTGTTCACTGTCCTATCATTTTTCTCTGAAATGCCGTATATGTGTTGAGCTGATTCTGTTGACTTTACTGATTCTATTGATCTTTGTGTTGTTCTGTTTAAGGAGCTCTAGATGGGCGTGCTGTCTAGAGGAGATTACGGATATGTTGTTTGATGTTTGTTGTGCAGCGTACGTCGAATTTTTCATCTCTGACGTTTGTCAAGAAACGAGGCGGACCACACAGTAAACAATATCACACATGATTATAAAATGTACTGTAAGATACTTATAAGAATGGACCGTCGCTTGCTATTTTCTATGTGCACGTCTTTTGTGGTTGAAAATTAAATATACTAATTGTTCAAGTGCAGATAATAGTTCGAAGTTTGATAATACGTGACTCTCTGTCTGTTATATTTCCAAGACAATAATAAATAATGTCTGTTGTTGGAAACCACATGTAGCTTTAAATATTAAGATACAGAAGCAGTGTTTTATTTTATTCCTACAGTCTAAACCAAAGAAACTCGAGCAGAAATTCCAAACGAGATATATTGTGACGGGATGTGAAGCTGTAATGGGCTGAATATATCTGACAGTCCTAAGTGGAGAGAAAATTTGGCCTTTGGGTTTTCATTACGACCGCAATAACAAAAGAATACACTTATTACCACCGCTGGCACAGAATCAGTGTCAAGGTTCTTACTGACGTCACACAGCGTCAAAGGAGTAACGAGCTTTCATACCGAGATTCGAAAAGGAGACTTCCGAAATAGGAAGCGGGAAAGCTAATCACTACAATATTACGTTCTGGTCGACTTTTGTTCCTTGCCTTTCGTTATAAGTAGATTATATTTAATGTAGCTCTTGATATGCGGTTTTGATATTTGAATACCTTCGTCTCTAAAGTTTTAACCCGAGTTATACTTTGTGGGTATGAACATATAGAAGTCTTGGAGTTTGACAATTGGAGAGGTAGTTCATAATAAGCCGACGCCAAATGTTACAGCAATTAAAATTTTACTAATATCTCTGGAACATTCCGTCACTATCTGCGTAATGTATCACTCACCAATTTCCTGACTGCTGTTTAAGCCGGAAAGAAAATGTCGTGTACTGAATTTACAACACCTTCTCCAAAGAGCGTCCAATAGATTTACTTGAAACTTGGCTAATGTTCAGCTTCTTAGGTTATGCTTTATGTAGGTTTGGGTGGTAATGATAAATTGGAAACTGTAAGAGGCAATAAGGTAACCTCTCCTGCATTTACCTGCAAAAACCAAGGAAGATCACGATGTCTTCGGTGAAACAGCGAAACTCGAATTCTCAAAGTCTGGAATAAAAAGCACAGTGACAACCACTGGTGCGCGAGATTCGGTGGACAAGAAGGGACTAGCATTTTGTTACTGCCTGTCCTGCCATGTGTTTATGCCCACTCCACAGTTACATGGGGCGGCATGTTTTCGAAACTGTCGTCACACAATCTTAGCGCCGGGTGTTCGATTTCCCAGCTTTGCTTTCAACAAGGACCTCTCCCCCTCCCTATGAGCTGCTCCCTGCATGGAGTATTTCTTCGTGTCTCCCCGGTAGCCTGGGGCGTATACTATACCCGGAAATAAGAAATTAATGTTCAGATTTACAAATACATGTAAGTCTCTCCCATCTTCCCCACTGAGTTACGAACCCTAGCGGCTGATTCATCACCATTATCATCATCATCATTGAGCATTCAAGGCCACTTGTCGACCAATTCCGGTCTCATTCGTCTGAGAATCTTCTTCAGGCTGTCCACAATTTCTTAATTCACGTGGTTTGTAATTTTCAAATAGTCTGGGACGTCTGCCTCTTTGCGTTCTACCAACGTGATGAACCCAGTTGGTTTATATTTCAACATTTTATCTAATATAGGTTCTGTTTTTAACTGTTTTAATAAGCCATGTATTCGTAGAGACTGATCCAATAACTGTCTTGTGTTCACTTTACAAGAAATGCGTTTATCAAATTCATAATGATTGGGGGTATGTTTTTTCAGCGAATTTTCATAAAAATTTAGCACGGACATCCTAAGATATAAAATATCGAGAGCTTATCTTTTTGGTCGGCATCGATTTACTAAAATCAATATGTTGCTTAAATTTAACTTACCAAATTACAAAAAATATAATTCTAGTACAGATATCAGTACCGAACATAACATGTAGATCCCACTTAGATTTGTAACTTCAATTTGAGACGTTTCTCTATATGTATATTTAAAGAAATATAAAAAAATACTAAGTAACCTGACGACTGCAAGAATTTGTAACATCCATTTTGCTGATTACATGTGGCAGCGTAGATTATTTTTACCTGCAATAAATGAGCAAACCAAGTACGAGTCGTAACTTCTACCCACAACTTCCTATTTAACCCGCAACAGTCCTTACTACATCACCTTTTACGCAGCTTACAGAGGGTTTTGCAGAATTTCTTTTGATACAGCTATCACGCTGGTAGATATACGAAGTTGTGTGCCTGAAGGATACAGCAATACATTAACTGCCTTCTCTCTCTCTCTCTCTCTCTCTCTCTCTCTCTCTCTCTCTCTCTCCTTTCTGTACATATTTCCTACGCCTATTCACTGGAGCGTAACGGTCCTTCGTATCAAAGCCTCGGCAGGGATATTCAATTTGAAATCGCATAATTAAAATGCTGGGCAATCTGCATGCATTAACATTTTGATGTTGGGAAATATTATTTTAGCTGACTCTGTGACCATCACGGTTGAAACTGATTCGCAGAAAGAGAATATTTGCTGCCCACGTCGCTCAGCTCTGAATTTACCAAGTGGATATCGAGTTACAAAAAGCTTCTGAGAGGAACAAATGAAAGAACGGATTCGCTATATTTCACGAGACTCTTTCGTGCTGTTTGTTAACAGCTGAGGCAGATGTGCAATGTCACGGCTTTCTCGTCACCTCTACTTCCTCTGGATATCAATCTACAGATTCCTGCAACCACGTTGCCAAATTCCGGGTCTCGAGTTCGAATCGGGCTCGGCAAACAGTTTCTTTCAGTTTATAGACCCCTACGGAGCGCCCACATTATCCGTCCCTCGGTATGCATTCAAAAACTCGAATGGAATCTCATGAAATTTGGTATGGACTTCATAGCGTAGGGGTTTACTCCAAATTCGTACTTCTTAATTTTCTACCAACGTGACAGATGCTAAACCAGAGTAAGGTTGTAGGAGAACGGAGTATTCTCAGCGATGACGTAATTTCTGTGATGACATAATCATAGATGACTTTACAATTAAGCATTTCGATAATTTATCTGATAAAAGTTAAGTCCTGGCGAACGTACCGAAACGGTCACTCTATGCTTACGTTTTGTAAATTGTGGTGTAACCGCGATCTAATGACCCATCCACGGAGCACTATTGTTTGTCTTAATAAAGTTTCAGTTCAATGCCGGATATCTGAGGCGAAGCCTAACATGACGTATAGGCTGGTCTGGACTACGGCAAGTCAAGTGCAGCTTCAGATCAGCAAGAAACGCTAGAGGACGGTGACAGTCAAGGGAACTGACATAATTTTCCCCAGTGTCTCTTTATTGTCTATAAATCTCGCAAGGGCTGCCCACGGATTGATGCCAGGTCTTTAGTATGAGAAGCTGGCGACTAACCCTGTTCTCAACTGTGTCACAATTGGGGAAGAATTTTAAATTAAAAAGAGGGTAGCACAGGCCATACGTGTGAAAGTAATCCGCAAATTGACGGATGAATATGGTAGCACGGGGCACAGACTACAGCATTTTGGAAAACTGAAAGCTGGTTGAGAGAAAGTCTACTGGAGCGATATGAATAAATAAATAAATAAATAAATAAAAAATCTAGAAAAAAGAAGAAAATAAACAAGACGTTCTATTTATTTATTCATGGTTTATTTAACGATACTGTAGGTAGTTCAGGTTACAAAGCGTTGAAAGCTTTGATGATTATGAATAATGAATAGGCAAGGAAGGATATGGAAGGAAGAGGTCATTGCCTAATTTTCAAGGTACTTTCTCCTCATCTGCAAGAAAGAACTATGGAAAATCACAAAATACCTCAGTCAGGTACCTTCTCCGGACCGATATTTGAACTTCGGACCTCCAAATACGGAGCAGATGTATTAATAACTCACCTTCGACGTTCGACAAATAAATAAGGCAAACGCAGGAAGAAAAATAAGGACGAAAGAGATTAAAAAATAAAGAACAAAATAACGATATAAATAAATGTATAATATAAGAAAAAAAGTTGAAGAAATAGCTAAGTGAAGAGGGAGGAACGCGTGACCGCATAACACTGATGAAATGACTATCCCAGTGTCCTGACTTGTGTCTGGCGTCTCGGGGCTATTCAGCTTGGCAAGCAGACTGACGTATCGCTTTCCTCATTAATTCTTCTTCCTCTCTCCCTCTTAAACTGTCACCCTGCCCTTCGGTCAAGAACGTGGCACGTGAATAAGAAGGTCGAAATTTCCTGACGTGTAAGCAACAAAGCAAATCACTTACTCCGGGGATAAAGTGTGGTTTTCGGATTCCAGAGTCCAGTATCTTCTCAGTGCACTCTTCTGCCGACAGAGATTTTGTTGTGGCTTTTCTAATTTGCATGTTCAAATTCTTGAATTATTGTAATTGTACCCATTCTTTAATTTAAGTTTAATGAATTATAAATTATCGGTGTATGAGCGAGATTAAGAAGCGCTTATTAGGGGCAACCGCAATGAAAATTTACAAAACTGCGCCTATTAACTTTCCAATGAGTGTCTGTCCGTCCGCATGTAACGACTCGAGAATCGCTGAACGGATTTTTATTAAATTTCACTAAAATTTGTCAATGGACCGACGTTCAAATTTTGGTTCAAATTGACGAAATAACTGTTACTCGAAAAAGAAGTTCGGATAAAACGTTCGGACACGCTTTGTCGGTACCAGTAAGTCTCACGGTTTTCGAGATAAATATAAAAGACTTTTTGCAGTGTCATCCATGGACTAATTTTGATCATATTAACTACTAGAGGTCTTTGCACAAATATGTCGAACCACCTCAAACCTGCGAGATTTCAGGTTCTCACGACGGCGAATATTAAGATGGCATGTTTGTGGGTTGTTGCGTTGTTTAGTTTATAGGTAGAAGTTTACGGACGATTCAGAGGTACTTGAGGGACAATGCCCCTGATTATGGAGGCAGCAAACTTCTACCAGACGTCACAGCGCAACAACCCAAGAAGACAGTCATCTTAGCTTACAATGTTATTAAGATCAGTGGAATAGATGTGACACTTTTTAACAAATAAATACGAATTCGTAGTGGATGCAGCGTTTCAGTAAATTGTGGAACTTTACGCCACGTAAAATGTATATATATTTATTTATGTCTGTATGTATTTATTTTCAGTGAAATGCATTGTACTGGTTATTTCGTTTAATGCCGTCATAGATGTTGATACGCTTCTCTGAAGGACAATTTTCTCCCGCTTCCTTCTCGGCCGTCAAGAAGATACATCAGCGCCTCCAGCGGCGATGAAGAGAAATGACACGAACAAGTGAAGGCACGGAAGCGGCTTTTGAGATTCTCGTTTGTCATAAGCAGACTTTAGAAACTTCCCCATTCTCCGTTCTCCAACTTTATTATATATCGCTTATAGCACATCTTTTTTGTTCGGCTTCCGTTTTAATAAAAAATAAAAAAGTCACTCAAAAAGATTATCGAAAAAAAGATGAGGACGAAGTGTAAAAGAAGAACATACGAAACATTGCGTTCGAAATATGATGAATCGGGAACTGGAGTATTCTTGCGAAGAAAATTATAAAAAACGAGTTTGAGGTTACCGAGATTGCTGATTACTGAAGTTTTAATTCTACCGCCAACCACCCCGCTGAAGTCTGAAAAAAGTTTTCGCGACTTACGTTAGCTTGCAAAAGACGTTCTCCGCATAGATCCTTAGCATTATTACGCGCACAGCCCGAGAACTGGAGAGTAGGCGGGGGATGCCCTTGTGCCTCCATTAGATCCAAAATCCGACCACTTTATTAGACGACTGGAAACGTTTGTAAAGAGTTAATTAGGTTCCGCAGTTCTTAAAACGGGACACAGGAACAACAACATGCCCTTCCTTAGACCCTGTAAGAAACTGCTTAGATAGACAAACTATAATCTATTTACTGTTGGTACATAAAGTCCACTGATCAAACTGCACTGCAGAGGTAAACACATTGTCATTTTTAATTGTTTCACAACTAACCTACCAATTCCATTGCAGAATCTAGCCAAGAGATTCCCGACTTATTGAACCTGAAGGTTCATTATGGTGGTTATAAGAGCCAAAGAATTCGTAAAAATCCGAGACCCTGCTTAAGATTCTCACGGTGTATTTCTTAGCGCTCCGATCAACCAGCAAATTGAAGTGCCGACCCTTGTCCGCCATCCATAACAGTTATTCAATATGTCCACAGGTACCTACCATTATCTGGAGGCATTTTCTTCTATCCACAACGCAGGGACGTGCTTGTACTCAGCTTATAGCTGGGTATTGATTAAATTAAAAAGTATCCAACTTTCTACAGAATACAAAAGGAATTGTAGCACCTTATCCACAGCGATCAGCGCTGTCCGTGGCTTCAAGAGGCGGTCAGACACTTGTTCCTCGGAGTTGAGTTCAGTGACCGAGCCGAGAACAAACACCACGGATCGATTAATCGAGATTAAACCCTCTCAGCTGAATCGTATTTAAATCACTGTGTTGGATCTCCCGGAGTGTATACACCAAGGCAGAAAATCTATAACATTTTACCATAAGTAATCTTTGGTCTTGACCATGCACGGTTGGAAGATGGCTCTTCAACGCGGAGCTCTGGGACCAATACCAGAGAAATTCACAGGGGATTAATGATTCACAGAATTACTGTCTCGCAACGCAAGTTTCCCGCTGCTGATGACTACACCACAAAGGATAACCGAAAATCCAGGTTATTAGTGACACCGTTTCTCTGCCTATGTTAAATGACATGGGAGAGCGATCATTAGTGGTAAACACGTCAGGACAAACTAGAAAACTTTCAGAAAAGATCTTTCACTGTGTTTTCCTTGATTTGGTTTCAGTTAAAAAACACATAAAATATTTAAAACGTAAATTACAGACCTTAATGAGTTGTAGCATATTTTATAAAAAGTATCAAGATCTAATTTATTCATGTCTATTTGAGTTCCGCTGGACTAATACGGACCCAAATAAAATTCTTTCAATGCTCCTATAATGCACACCGTCCATTAATAAAATACAAACATTTTCGAAGATAAAACCTGTGAAATGACAGGTAAACGGACGTAAAAACACGACGTCCTCATGATGAGTTACAGTCGACGACTGTAATCTTGAGACTTGCGGGGTGAGGAAGTGAGGTGAAGGAGGAAGGCGGAAAGATAGTGTCTGCCTTTAACGCTGCGGACTTCCTGCATTCCTTGCAAGTCTCAAGATTACAATCGTGGACTATACTTGTATGTACTGCAGAGAACGCATTAACTCAGTCATTATGAAACTCGTCTCAAAGCCACCCTTTGGAATTCAACATGTTTGCGTTGTTCAGTTTAAGATTATATTGAATTGGAGGGGGATCTTGGAAGTTTATTGTGAAAATTATTTGTTGCTCGGTCTTCTCAAGACTCCAATTTTCTATCGGGTTTCGAGTTTCAAGAATTCGAAGTATCACTTGCACATCATGACATTTTGCTATGGTCAAAAGGCAAACTGGAATATGTCTATTTGAAATGGGGCTTAAAATGACAATCAGTCTTAAGTAGCCAGTTAAAAAGTTTAGCAACTTACCTTGTAAAATGAAGGCTTTTGTTAGTGGAAGTTGTGAAAGAAACCAAAGGAACAGGGTCTCTTCACCACGCAAGTATGGGTCGCCCTGGATTTGAAAGTCCTGTGCGTATCCAGGCTTCCGGCTTCGATTCTCTGCCTGGAAATTTTAAATTTCTTGTATTTTTCCTCAGTCTCTTCAGAAAGATCTTGAGAAAAGCCTTAAAATAGACTAAGAACTATTTAGATTAAACCACTGAACCCAGTTTTATGTGTCATTTGCGTCTGAGGAACTGTCAAGAAAAAATAACTCACGATATATTTATATCAAAAAATTAAAAACATTCGGAAGAAAATAACTTTTGTTTTCGGGAATGAGCAGCGACTAATATTGTAGTTTCTCGAACATTTAGGCAAATATTGCTGTTGCCATCTTCAGGTTGAATATGTATTAACCAACTAAAACACTAACAAATGGCGGATTCTTGCGCAAGCGCCAGACATCGTCCCTTGCTGGGTTAGTCCATTCCTGTCTGCGTGCTAACCACGGATAAAAACAGATACAAACATTCTGCAGAGACATGGATTTCGAGTGTGCATTTTTCAAATTGCGGTACGTCCAGTCAGGGGTGATTTCCCATTAGTTCGTTTTACTTTGACGAGAGAGCAGCCTAGTAGCCCGGCCACCTGTGTGGCCGCATGCGAATCACATACATTTATGCACAAAGCGAATTTTAATTGGAATGAGTTGGACCACTTACCCACGCCCCCCCCCCTACCCTGTCTGTATCTTGCCGGTCTGTAGTAAGGCCGTTTGCATTCAATTCTCCCGATAATTTAGGGGCTAAATTGATCCTCCATACACGTGTAGACACAGATGTGAAGTGGGGATTAATGTTCACTCTGAATTCAAGAGGGGACCAAGTCAAATATGAAATCCCATTAACCTAATAAAGACTGACTTTCAATTAGTTGTCATCACATAATATTCTTAAGATGATCATGACAAATAAAATTAATGTTGCATGCCTCAAGGAATAAAAGGTGCATACAACAATTAATTTTAAAATTAAAAATAACCTCCTCTACTTGGAAGAGTTATATGCAGATATGGGTTAATATTAAGATAGATGAGAGGGTGTGGTATAAATTCTACTCCTTCAGAATAAGGTCAAACTGCAGTATTTTGTGAAAATGACAGTAAAGTTTCTGTTTCCACAAAGGTATTATATTTCTGATCAAAGACAGCTATAGACTTGTTTTTATGAAACGCTCCGCGCCATGTAGAAAATTGACTCAACACATGGAAACAAGCATGTTCCCTTTAGGTTACTACGTAGGAGCTAAGAGTTCTTTCTCGTAGGAATATTCGTTCCTCGCGAAGGTCAATCCAGATTGCTATATGAAGGGTAGAATCTCCAAAAGCGTGTACTTTTGTTGCCGTAATTAACACCACAGAGCAGAGACCTTTAGAAAATTGTAATCATTCAGCTGGTCAAGGAAATATCTCTCTGTCATGGAACCCGAAGACTAATTCAAGCGTTCACAAAATCACAGAGTGTGACTTCATCGTTAGATTAACCCAGTCAGTATTCTCATACGTGTATCAATAAGATACATTAAAACATCGTTCAGGATCTACGCCTAGGTAGGCTTAGCCAAGTGATTTCCTCCTTTCATGTTTTCTGATTAAACCCATTAATATCTCGCTTCTCTTCTGCATGCTACATGCTTCGCCCATTTGAGAAGCTATCTGTCATCTACTTCCTGAGCGGAATCTGTTGTATGCGCTCAGTTTTTTGGTCACTTGATTTTCGAGAAGTAACGACTTCAAGAATTGGAGGAGATTAAGGGTAGATAAATAACTGATCTTAACACAAAGACGTCATTCTTCAATAAATCATAACTGGCTGTTATATAATATAGAAAATTACTTGGTAGGAAGCATCTCCTTTTTAGTTAATCGATGGCGACATTCAAGCCGCTTACGTTACACAGGGTTCATTGAATTGTATGGGGCGGTTGTAGTCTATATGAATATTCTATCCCAGCATCTATCTTGATAGACTGAGAAAACCCATCAAAATCAGTAATACGACAGACTTTCCGGTTAAGTACGTCTTAGCATAAGTCCAGTGTGTCATCACTACACTGGTATGGTCCATAAATTCCATGGGGACAGAATCGTTCGTTAGAAGCCGACAGTCGCTATGGAACAGGAGTTCATGACCTTTTTCACAAGATTCAGCCACTGGAGCTTATCCTAAGTTTCTTGAAACACACCCGGTTTCTTTAAGATCAATTTTAGCATTATCCTCTTATTGCCAATGGGTTCTTCCTATTAAAGTTTCCATAGAAATTTCAAAATCTAACGTCCGTGTCTGCTACATATTGCGATCTTTTTATCCTCTTAGATTTGATCACCATAATGATATTTTGCTGAGCATAATTTATGACGCTCATTATTATGCAACGTGTCAGTCTCCCCCTCCCCCCCATGCGTAAAAATTTTCCTCTCGAAATCTGTTATTTACATCGACTCTTATCTTAAATCCTCGATAGTTTAATAATATCGACAAGTCGACATATGAACAGCTTACCTGTCGTGGTTTGAAGTGCAGATGACCTTGCTGGAGTCTCGTTTCATTCGGAAATGAGGCAGGTGTGACACAAAAGTCGTTATGAAACTGAAACTACGTTCGGCGAAGTGACTGCTTCCTGGAAACGCGATCGATTACCGCATCGCAATGTTTCTATCACACACAACACGGACGATTGTGAATCAGAAATAACTTCTCTGTGACTCGACGAACAAACTACAACACTGCAAGCCTAGTGATCACTGGGTGATTCAGAAGCAATGTGTGCAATTCCATTTTGATTCAGCACAAAACGGACAATATCCTTAAAACACGATGGATATAAAAACAAATATGGCACAGGAAGTTACAAGAGGAAACGTGTTTTACTTTGAGCCGACAAATGAGTCAGAGGAGTCTGAAAGTTGCCTTTTACAACTAAAAACAATGTCGTGATGATACCAAACACCTAAACTGCATCAACATACTAATAATGTATTTTTTTACTGATTTTATAATTACCTGTTGTTTCACTGTAAGAAAAAAGGTCTTTGTGTAAAAAACGCTTTCGGGCACTTCACCTACAGCAGGATAACAGGACAGGATTTTGCCAGTTCCCACTTGACACGAATTCACTTTTACTTCAACACACCGTGAATGAAGAAATTGGGTAGTCGCATTTTCTTTACACTAATAATAATAATTATACTGTCATACACGAGGCTTCTAAAATACTATAATTTTATTCTAGATTTAATGGGTATATCGGCATAACTCTGTTTCTTGGAATTGTGCAAATAAAGGCATATGCACGGCCAAGTCGTCATGACTACATCCTCATACCCTCCTACGTGATAAGAAAACTGTCACCGGTGCAGCTAAGGTTTTATGAGACTGATCCACTAAATTACACCTCGAGATATGAAACAATTGTTTTGATGGCTTGATCCAGTGCTGATAAACATAGACGAATACGGTCACACCATTTTTATGCAAGTACAAAGGTACAAGTAATCTTGTACTAGAGTACACGGTGCTACAACCGAGAGGACAGACATCTTGGTAATCGCCGTCGGGAAAATTTAAAATCCTACTTGTCTTGATAACTGTGCCTGGTAGTCATGTACGAGGTGCGATCGGAAAGTTTCAAGACTGCGCCTATAAAAACCCGTACACTTATCTCAGGTATTAAATTCATCCATCACCCTCGAAGTAGTTCCCC
>NW_019060164.1:387831-404373 GCF_000696155.1 Zootermopsis nevadensis | reverse complement strand
CGCCAGAGGTTCGGCCATTTTTAAAACGTGAATGCCACACAAAAGTTTGCGGACTCCCCAAATGTTTGCTTTAGCATTTCATAGGTTTCCTTAGCCGTTTTGGCGAGTCTTTGGCAAAATTTGATGCACACTCTTTGTTCATGAAAATCCGCCATTCCGAAATCGCAGGAGGGTCGGTGTAATGCACTACCAAAACGCCCGTAACTAAGAAACAAATGCTAATTCGATGATGCCGGCTGGCACACTGATTCACTATGAATGTAGGCCGCACCCCCTAGCGGCAGAAGCTCGTACTACATCCGGTTCGCCCGCTATTGACACAGTCTTGAAACTTTCCGATCGCACCTCGTAGACATTGACAGACGCTTCAAAGGTTCGTTTTTCCTCCATCGTCAGGGCGATGAGAAAAACGCACGAGAAATTTTTGGGTTAAGGTACTGGAGCGAGCTAGACAATCATTCAGACTACGAAGGATGTGTAGTCGACGAAATAACAGTGGCCAGTTATCTGTTAATAGTTCACTTATCTATGCTCTTTATCATTTTACCAATGCGCTCAATGATCCATTCATATCGACAACAGTATCTGTGGTGTTGAGCGGACCAAGCACGCCAGCAAGTTATCAGATCTGATCGACACATGCCTAAACCCAAGATCAAGAATTTAAGATTACACTTCACTTCGTTAGCGCAATAAGACGTCTTAGTAACTGTAAATATTAGCGATATAGGTCCCAAATTTTCGGAAATATAATCTTGGTACAGAAGCAGGCTATACTGAGGGCTATCGTTGTTTTACTCAGTTTATTTAGTAAAACACTCGGATAATACCTCAAGACATTAGGATCTGAAGTTACCATGGCGACAAGTATAAAATATGGCTATCGTCTTGGTTGTAGCGCCGTCCTGAAGATGGAGGCAACAATTATATCTGAAACATAATTAATTTTACCATAATATACGGCGCTATAACCCAAAAGACAGCCATCTTAATACCTTAATACAGGCTACAAACGCTGACTTCGAAATTATTTCTAATTCTACACAAACGTAATCTCTCTTAAAATTTGGTGCTACACCTTTGCAGTTAGCAAGGGGATGACCTGTCGCGTATGACAGATCTCGGGGCTGATGAATTAATTTATGCAGCGGGCTGTTAGCCCACTGTAGCGGTATGGCGGGTGGTGGTGTGTCCAGGCGCACCGTAGCTTTATCGCCAGAGCACTGAGGCGCACCGATGCTCAAATTTCAATATTACACCACGCGTCTGCACGGCTTGCAACAGATAGGATGCGTCTGGTTCAACATCGACTGTTGAAAATTTTGACTTTAAAAACCGATCAGCCATTAAATATTTGGTATGAGCATCCGTGTCGGCCTTCTATCCTCTTGGTCTTCAAAGAGAAATTTGAATTTCTATGTCACGCGGCCAGCAAGACTTTAAGTTTTAGTTCGATGTCGAGTGCCCAAAATAGCTCGGTACACATCACCGTCTGAAATTAATTATCCTCTTCAGGAAATCCACATTGGGTTTTAACACAGTCGTAAACAAATACGAAGAAATTTCAATACTTGGGCGTCACGACATGAAGGGCGTTGGGTGGAGGTAAAGAGCCGTGCATTCTTAAACTCAGAACTAAACAGAGTTTATGCTCGATGCTGCATCGTCCTCTTTAACCTTTGAGTGTGGGGGGAAGCGGCCAACCTACCCATCGGTTAAGAGGCTGGGTGGGCTTCAAAGCCGGTCTCAAGAAAATTGTGGACAAGATAAAATTACTGAGAAAACAAAATCAGTTACATCACCATTAGTATATTTAGGCCTATGAATTAGATATTTAAGAGTTTATTTACACCCGAAATGTATCTTCTCTTACAAATCCTCACCATCAATGAATTAAAAGCGTCCATGATATGATGGAATTATTTAATTATTCCGGTTATTATTATTATTATTATTATTGTTGTTGTTAGTAAAGATCCTATTTCGATTATCACATTTTGACCTCTAACTCTTAATCACTGAAGTTACTGATCGAAATCTAAAACAATGTTGGGTTAGAGTCGTAAAGGGCTTTGGAACTGATCTGACAGTTCACTTATTAGATACACGGGGTAATATAAAATAAAAGATACACAAAATTAAATCTTTAAAAGCTAAGAAATAAATCTCCTAGCTGACCGGCAAAGTATTTACTTAATTTCAAGATTAAACAGATAACCTGGTAAACAGCTATGCAATTAAAAAGAACTTACGCATAGATTATTTAATGAAGCTGTTTCAGCTACAGGGGATATATCATCGTAGGTGGTATTAAAGGTACACAGTAAACAAAGATACTTACAAATTATACTGGTGACAGGGTTTATCAAAGTATATAAAACCCACTGCAATAAGTCACAAATATGAAGGCTGGCAAGGCTAATCAAAAGCGAATATACGTATCACGACAAATATATACTGTGGACAAGGCTTATCTTACGAAAATACTTCGTTCTGCAGGGAGTAGGAAATTCCAATGTTGATATGTCAGGTCAGTTATCTTACCAATTTAGTTGCTGGCAGAGACGTTGAAGGGAAATACTACAGGGCATCCACGAACATTTGTAAAGAAGGCACCAGGTATAAGGTTTGTAAGTTGTGTCGCGTATTAATATTTTAAGTGTGAAACGTTTCTGAATAGGCTACTTTCTTAAACTTCCATCTGAATTAAGGTAACACGGTGTTTATAATGTGCCAATAAAAACCGACATTCTGTAGAAATAAATGAAATTAATTTGGAGCTCAATTATACTGGTGAACAGGTCATATTTTACTCCAAGATGGAATTCCAACGTTCTAAAATAAAATGACTGTATAATTTGATCTTAATGATTTATCAGTTTCACTATGGCTTACATGTATTAAGTATTTTAAGCTTCACGCAATTTTTATGGCCGATGCGGACTGTTCTGAACTGGTTGAGAGGAGGGCCCAATGTTGGGCTTTCGTGAAGACCGTAATAAACCTTTGGGTTTCTTGAACACCAGGAATTCCTTGGACAGGAGAATAACTGTAAAGTTTCAAGGACGATAATGTACTATGGAGTTAGTTGGTTATTATGTGATGTAACAGAATACAGTTGCATGTTACAGAGAAATTCTGCTAGGAGATTTTCCGAGCAGGATATAAGCCGTGAAATGCTACATTAATGCAATTAACCCTTGTGTGTGAAGGGGAGTCGCGGCCCATTGACCTGCAGTCTTACTGGGTGCACTTTCCACCTGCACCCCATGCTCTATGCAAATAATCTCCCTGCTTCTCCTTCCGACCAGTCCGGACGGAAATATCGATAACACAATCCGGTTCTAGCGATCTATTCCCTAATTCCACTCTAAAGTAACATTGAAGAAGAAAGAAACATTTTTGGTAACAGTGATAGTATCTTTAAATACGTAGAATATAGTTAGCACTTCTGTTTCAAAAGACAGAACCGTGTCCAGGAGATTCTTTACCCATCTGAAATATTTCATGGTTTTAAGAGATAATTGCATGAAGTTAAAGCGTACAAGAGAGGAATATATTGTTTGGAATTCAGTAAAATTATATATTTGGAAATCTACCCTAAAAGTTGTCGGGCGAATTAAATTTTGGTTTACAGATCCAATATAAAATTGAATTGAATTTTCTCACAGAACAAGTCGTACAAGAAATTAAAACATAACGTAAAATACAGTTTTAATTAATATCTACAACATTTGTTTGAACACTTTAATATGGTGAATATTTATCTAAATACAACAAAAATAATTTCTGATTCCGTATCATATCCATAATTTCGTCACAAGTATTGCTAAATTTTCATTCGCGGCTCGCGAATTGCCATCGACTCTAAGCGTAACTCACTGCTATGACAATATTGCTTTTACAATATTTTGTTACTATATTTCGGTAATTGTTGTGCGTGTTGGGAACTAACAGTATGTAAATCTATGCTTCATATGCATACAATTCGAATTCACTGATAACTTATGGGACCAGACAGGCCACAGTTTTATTATACGAGCATTTCGTATGCGGCACTCCCAACATTTTGTTTATTCCAGGGAATTGTAACTTACAACATCAACTCACTTAGTTCTTTTATATTCTCATCGCCGGAGACAGCGTATAACCACTGGGATTGAGAGATCAGAACTATTTTGTTCCAGAAGTCCATTACATTTAGGTAAGGATAGGTTAGGTTAAGTTTGGTTGGTTTGTGATGTCTTTCTTTGTTTCTAGTTAACAACTATTAGGCTTACTGTATTATATACTTCTAACCTGTTTAAAAAATGGCACAAATCGACTTTTTCACTTAAAATAATTCGTTCAAGAGCACATACATACATGCGAACATATATGAAGGTAAAAACAAATACTGGAACACACAGATACACGTATACGCATATGAATATAACAATTTTATTTGAAAATTTGAAGGAAAGAGTTGGCTGATGCTAAAATGGATCTTAAACAGAGACTAGTGTTGTGGACTGTATTACTCTCGATCAAGATATGTGCAGTGACGGGCTTTTGTTAAATGGCAATGAATATTTGTGTTTCATATAAAGGGGAATTTTACCACCCAAGTGATTATAAGATTTCCAAGGAGTGTCCCACAGGAAGTTTGTTAGTAGATTCTTATGCAGCCGGATTTTGTGTTATCTGAAATTTCAGAGAACCTTGCCATTGGGCTCTATCATGAGCCAGTTCAGTCCAGTCGCCGCCTTCATAACCTTTTAATCTACTTCGAACCAGATGAAAGAATAAAAATATATTTTTTAAATTTTTGAATCAACATTTCTGCGCCACGTGTACTGTAAAACAAAACAGCCACTAGTCCGTACAATTAATGAGACATGAAACCGGCGAACCGAGCACAGTGTTAGAAATTAAACAATGTATAGAGTTTTAGCTGCATCTTTGGAATACAAACAGAAAATACCCGTGCTACAGTATGGATGATGCGGACACAAAAGGGGGATTTGTTCGCCCAACAGCACTTTCGTATTTACTTCACAATATCTGAGGACGCGGGTTGGCGGTAGGGATAGGGTACGGATTAAGGGGCACCAATGTTTCATGGTGTTACCGGCAACAATTAATTTAGTTTGTAAACAGATATTAACTGTAAACCCCCGTTTATGTGTGTGTTGGAAGGCGCTTAATTATTGTTAAGCCCTAGGACCTGGGGGTGCAATACAATGCGCCCTAGGGCTTAAGTTGACCGTACACATGTATATGTCGCAGGGGGTTTAGTGGGGAGGGGGTAACTTTGATGAAGTCCATTCTATAGACATTTGAATCCCACCTCGCCACACTAATGCTGTTTAACTACTACTCATCACGAACTATCGTTTTACTATAAATACAGTTTAACTAACACCGTCTGTATTCTAGACTACGTTTTTGCGTGTTCTCCCGCGATGGACAAGGCACATTTACAGGGTTCAAAACGAATGCAAACAACAACAATTTTAATAAATTATACGAATGAAATTCCTTTACGTATCCAGGTAAGATTTTAGGTACTCCAGGCGGCGAATATAAAGATGACAGGCTTTTCAGATGATTCGCCATGTAGTCTGCTAGAAATTTGCCGACATTTCAGAGTTGATTACTGCTTCCATCATCAGGGCAGACGGAGACAGTAGGCACCCCTGAAACGTCGGTCAATTTTTATAAGAATACAACTTCCAGTATCCCAGAAGAGAGTAATTTCCAAGCTTAAAATAGACTACAACCAATTTAAAAATTTGCTGCTTCTATCCCTACGATCACTTGTTAATTTTTGTCAGTGAAATTGACGTCTTGAGCATATGGGATGCATAGACCACTTATAAAACCAAGCGTAAATGGGAGGATAATTAACAGGTGTGAGGGCGCGGAATGTTTTCAACAGGCTTCGGGTAGAAACTAGTGGTGGGCTGTTTTTGGAAAGATAATAGATTTTCGTGTTAGGTAAAAGTGGGCGTATTTATCGATTACTAAAGCGACTACATAGCCAGATAGGCGAAAAAAGGGGGTTATTAGGGGGCTGGGGCTACAGACCAGTCGGAAGCTGTAGTATCAGTTTAATACACAATACCAATAACGCCAAAACCATTACTACTGATAATGACAATATGTCTACAGATTAAGGAGTTACTTATTATTTTCTTATTGTATATTCTTATTTAGCTACTTTCTTATGTACTAAAATTCTCCCAAGCGCCATACTCGCAAACTAACAACTTATGTTCTTCTCTTAGGACATAAAACCAAGTTTTATACTCACATAAAAAGACAGTCAGAATTATATTTTAGTAACATACACAAAATGTATCAATATGTTGGATATAAAATATAGACTAATATACATAAAAACATACGTAAAATATTCACAGAATGCAGACGGGCGCCTGGACATGTGTGTTTCAACTGCGTAGTGATTCGTTTTAATGAATAATGCAGCGCCATGTGTAACAAGCGGCTAATTAAACAAGTCGTTATCCACAGAGTAATGGTTCCATTCATATTCTGTTGTGCCACAAATGAGAACTGAGAGCTATTGCTTCAAGGTGCACTGCCAGGATTACTGATTCCACGGAGCAGTTTGTCAGAGAGAACATAAAACTGCGATATACAAGAGCCCGTCGCTGTCCTTTATCCTGAACCCTTATATTATATATATTTAAGATCTATTTTAATGTTATCCTCCAATGTGCGCCGAGGTTTCCGGTGTGATCTATTTTATGTTTTTCGTCCAAAATATTGCATTTATTTCATATCCCATGCATACTACATGCCCCGCCCATATAATTCTCCTTGATTTCATCACAAGAGTAATATATGACGAACATTACAAATTACGAATCTTTTAATTTGTGTAATTTTATATATCTTCCTTGAAATACCTCTTTCCTTAGGTGCAAACATTCTACTCTTCTCTGTTCTAAATCACCTCATCCTACCCTCTTCCATTTGGTGTAAGAGAACAAGTTTCACACAGTAAAAATTACACATTTTAATATTAATGTGTTTCAAATGGAGACATAAGGATATCCAATTAGCCAGTTAACCATCCAACTAACTGCTTAAGGGACTAACTTACTAATACAGAATGTTTAAAAAGTTTTTCTGCAGCACATTCGTGGTCCCAAGTCTACAAAATACCGATATTGGCAACATTATTTTATTTTGTCTAGGTTGGTAGTACGGATTTATGACAGTTTACATTTTTGAAAAATGCTGAAATTTAGAGGACATATTACCAACACTTTTTAAATAAATATAAATATAATTAAATGTTTTATTTTATACTGCATATAAACTTTTTGAAGTTTCGACTCTTCTAATAGCAAAGCTCACCTCTGTAAGCTCGATTTTGAGTCGATTCAGTTCAGTTCACACACCGGCAAGTTTTTACGTATAATACCTCCTACTGCTGTTGAAACACAGCAACAAGTGTAGAGAAATGGCAGCAGCTTCTACTGCGTGGACAGATTTACAGTTGCTTTCTCAGACTTCCTTCAAACTGGTTTCATACACAAGCGTCAACCTTTCCATCGCTTCACAGAAACAATATCGCTTCGAATCGCTGATCCTTTTGATGTGCATTTATTTTGCGTTTTAAAAGATCCATTAAAGAAACTATTTCCAACATCTCTAGGCAATTAAAGGAACTATTAATGGTGTTTTAATGATACACATTACAGGTTTCGATGGAAACTGTAATTTTAAATTTAATTTTTATATAAAGATTTAAGACATCAATCTGGACCTAATTATTAAAAATCGCACCCTGTTCACGTAGGTCCATTTTGGTGTTCCTAAATGATAGATAAATAAATGGTTGAAATGAATAAAATTAGTCGTGGTCTATTTTAGAGTACTAATGAAGCATTTGAATGTAGCGGGACACGAAACAGAACTGAAACCAGTACCAATCAAATTCGAAGTAAGAAATCTAAAAACATCCAGTTTCAGCGAAGTTGACTGTACCTCGTTCCAGTTTATTTGTCACCACGTATCAGGAACCCGATTCGTCCCTCTGCCCTTCCACATGGTCGTTGCCCCGTTTAATAAAAGCTCAGCTCTCAGAAGGAAGCATCCAGGCGCACGGCTTCACTTATTCGTGTCGAAGCTGAACATTTTTGATCGTGGATTCAAACTATCCAACTCTCTTTTGATTGGTATTAATGATTCCAGCGCCCCAAATTCTTGTCTACTGTGCATGTAAGCACACCATCACGACAGAATTTTTTCACTGCCGAATCGCTACACGCAGACATATTCAATATTTTTAAAGGGAAAGATATTAAATATGTTACATTTCTTGCCTTGAATTATGTATTACAATTAAGAGAAATATTTAACAGATTACCAATGTTTTAAAGACAAGTCATAAAGGAGAACAGTGTTAGAAAAAATTCATTTCAATTGAATTCTTTACTTTAAGGTGCTGACATAACAACAATGGAGTCTATTACAGAGTCAACACAATGAAACAAAATGATCACGAACGATAGAACGAAACAATAAGAACTTTCTAGTAAACAAATTTAGTATTCACACAATAAAATAAACTTAATTCTAAAAATGCTGTCGTTCGTTCGCAAACTACACTAATTACCGTATGAATAACAGATATCCTAAAATAAGGGATGCTGAAAGACACACAGAAATATGAAAAGAATCATATGGAAGTTGTAACAATTTAATTGTGAAACAACAAGAAAGGATAATACGATAGCAAAACAGAGATAAGTAAGATATCACTAGGTAAAGTTTTGAACATTTTTGTGACGTCTTGACACTTATGGCCACAATTCGTCACGCCGTTACAGTTCGTCACGCCTAGTCACGCTTTGTCACGCTTTGTCACGCGTAGACACAAATTTTCAAATCTTCGTCGTATTTTAACACTTATGGTGACCTCTAGCCACCCCTTTATAGCAGGCTACGCCAAGTCAAGCTTTGTCACGCTCGGTCACGTTTGGTCACGATTTGTTAATCTTTGTCAAGTTTCGACGCTAATGATGATCCCTTGTCACGAGTTGAAAGCAAGTCACGCCTGGGCACGCTTGGTCACTAAGTCACGCTTCGGCACGCTTACGTTATGTTACGTACGGCTCAGTTAATTGTTGCTACTTTGCAATACGTTAGATGAAGTTACGATAGGTTAATTTATTTTAGGATGGGTTGGGTTACGTTAGGTTTTGTTGGGTTAGGTTAGGTTTGGTTGTTTGTTTAGTGGATTTTCTAGGTTAGGTAACGTTTTGAAAATTTTTGTGACGTTTTGACACTTATGGCCACAATTCGTCACGCCGTCACAGTTCGTCACGCCTAGTCACGCTTGATCACTTTGTCACGCTTTGTAATTATTCGTCACGTTTCGACACTTCTGGTCACATCTCGTCACGCCTAGTCACGCTTTGTCACCAATGTACATTTCCAACGTTGACACTAACTGGAGGCGATAAAATCAACGGACCGTTTGTTTTAGTCCAGGGAAATGATCATATCGTACCCATACGAGACTGAGTCTGTTTGGAGAAAGTTCTGCCAAGTTCCCTGCCTTTACCGGAATCGAACACCACTCCTCTACAAAGTCACTTTAGTGACTGAGTTGTTCCGGCCTAAACAATACAATTCTACGTGCGAAAAATGAAAAAGAAAGCCAATATAAGATGCGAAATCAAAAAAGAAAGAATTCAGGAAATAAGCTTCTTTGACGCCAAACATCTTTTAACTTTTGTTCCTTCAACAAAGGTTGATTTCCTTTTGTAAACAGAGAACAACGTGTTTCAAGTTCGAATAACTAAAATTACGCGATTTTTTATTGCTCAACATTGGAAATATACTGCTGTGCTTTTTATTTGCTTTCATAAAAACAAAGAAGAAGAAAAATTGGGCTATTGCCTACGACGAACAAGTGACGGTGCAGGGTTCCATTTCACACGTTACGAGGTCTGTTATTCTGAAAGTTACATAAGAGAGAAAGTCCTGCAAAATCGGCCTAACACAAACATCGTCTCTTGTATTGACCTTAACATATCGCAACTACTTTCACAGCGTCAGAACGTTACCGGAAGTAAGTACAAGTAACCACGCAGTGGCAAACTGACGCTTTAAATCTGTAGTGCAGTGAAGTTACCGGTAATTTTAGGAAATTACTTTGACACCTTTCAATTAATTCTCTTGATATATTTTGAATAACTAAATATCATGCCAGTAACAATCAAGGTTTTGTATGATTCGAGGTTTTCACAGCGGTGGGTTGTTGCGCCGTGTAGTATGGTCGATGTTTACCAACGTTTCAGAGATGTTTGCTGCCTACATTTTCAAGGCGATAATAATGTATAATCGTTGGGAAACTAAAAACGCACCACACTAACGGCGCAGAGCAAAAGTAGGCCAAAATAACATAACAAACACACACATAGAAAAGGTTTGAAAAGAGCTGTATTCGGAAAGTACCCGGTTTATATCTCGGTCTGGTTATCCGCTATCCTATGGGTTTCCGTTCTCTTTCTTAGTCAATTAAGAAAGGTTTCGACATAGCAACCTCAAATAGATCACAGTTGTTTCTTTTCATATTTTTACATACCCTTAGCTTATGTTTAACTTACAATCATTCAATTTTGTATAATGTACGCAGCTAAAACAGTGTAATGAAAAAATGAAGGAAAGAAGAAACAAAAGACGGAAAAAGAGGAAAGAGAGGCGGATATGAGATTCTTCATTAGAAGCGTTTCTTGTTTAAAATGTTGGAAGGACCAAAGAAGCTATTCAGTGTTTAAGTGTTCAGTTTTGTTGCAAATTAATGTAGCGACTTGAGTAAAATTCGCAATTTCCATTCCCTTTAAAGAATTTGTTAGGCTTCCAGTTGCACTTCGATTGACTTCAACATTTTCATAATAACGCCATCTGGTATTTTAAATTAAAACCTGCCTTAATTGGAACGACATTTCCAATTTCTACGATGGTGCGAATATAGACTGTATCAGTCATGCACTTAAGGTCTGTTATCGCTTGCGAGCAAATTTGCCAGACTGTCACGAGCAGGAAACACGTGATCCCAGCTCATTAAAAAACTTTGTTTCATATTATATATTTTTTAATTAACCCAAAACTCGTCAATCCTTGGGGAATACTTACCGTCTGACGAAAGGTCAGCATTTCCCTATTCTATACCCGAAACACATTAAACTTCATGGTTTAAGTCTTCTTTATTTACATTGTGCATACCACTGCATTATTTATTTATACTTATTACAAACAAAGTACTCTTATTTTATTCGCCTTACATATTTCGTCTACAATATTTTAGAAACCACTACATCATAACGTTTCATGACTCAAAATAAACTTGACAAAATGTCTCAAAATCAGGTTATCATACAAAAACTTGGCACATGGCTTGCACTTACTAAAATAATATAATTCATATATCATCTTACTGATGATGGGGACAGTAAGCTTGGTTGAAACGTCTGTAAACTTCTACCACACTACATGGCGCAACTTTCCAAAAGACAGTCATTTTATTTTAATTATGTTTGAACCTTTTTCAATTTGATGTATACTTAACGAAAAACAAGAAAAAACCAAATACGTCCCTGTAACATCTGTAATGTGATTACATTTACAGCAATTGATCTGAATTTAAATTAAATTATATCGCAGTCAGTGAGGTATGTAAACCAACAAGAAACGAGGAACGCTTTTGAAAAGCATGTACACTCAAAACTTTTTACACTTCTTGCTGTTACGGTCTGCAGCGTGCCTCAGAGATTGAAATTTGAAATTGGTGAAACTGTTCGATGCTAACAAGTGGCAAACTCAACCCTATGAGGTAATTAATCCGTAGGAAAGTTTGTTTGCAGTTGTCGGGAGCAGTCTCAGGTTGAATGTGTTTGGCAGTGTGATTTGTGCTGTCATTTCAGTTTCTGCTCTACCCATGTCTCACAACACAGGTAATTAGTAAAAGAATTTAATTATAATCGAATCTGCAGCACGTTTCTCTCTCTCTTTCTCTGTCTCACTGTCATGGCAACCTCTTGGTACACTGAAGGCTGCTTGCTTTTTTTTGGAAAGCGACGTGGGAGGTTGCCTCGTGTACAGTCTGATGTATAAAAAGGCCATATGATGATAATGTACACATGGCTGTATAAGTGAGTAGTATTTATAATTACGCATCATGTTCTCACATTATCACTAGCGGTGTAAGTTTCTATCATTTAAGAGGCTGAAAAACTGAAAAGCTTTGTGCCTCTTTATTGTAATAACATAAATTTCTCATTATCACGACCGTACTACCTACCTACTGGGCAATCAACGTAATCTTTAAGCTTCTGTGTTTTCCGGTTGGTAAACAGAATTTTGTCAAGTTAGCTGCAGATTTGGCCAAATCCATTGGCAGAGAGTAAGATTACCGGGTGTGGAGATTAGTCAAACAACAGATGTGAATGAGTCAGTTTCTTTTTTACGATTTAGACACACAGACATAACAAAACAAGCGATGTACAATACCGACAAGCAATCGTATCTCGTTTCGGGCAATTCTGGGGCCACAATCTAGGGATTCTAGTCTCTGAACAGTATCTCTGCCATCCTTAGGCCCTACTTTAGGAATAACAATGAAACTGTGTAGTCTGGTCGAAATTTACTGACGATTCAGAGATGTTTGCTGCCGCCAACATCAAGGCGATGAGTGGAAATTACAATGGTATTAGTGCTTTCCTCTCAAAAGCTCTTTAATGTTGGCAAACACTCCAATTAAATTGAATTAATTATCATTATAAATACAGTATTTCAGATTCTTTCTTAAAACTCTCTATTACATTGTTAAGACAATTCAGTTTTAAGGCTCGCTATTGGATCTTTCTCCAAACCAACTAAATCATGAAAGAATTATTTGTTATCAATCTTAATATTATCTTCTCGTCAAAACCTGTTCCTTCCAAATGTACTCCCCTCGATGTTTTAAACAAAAGACATGTATGCGTTTCTTATCTGGTGCAAGTATGCTATATGGCTTACCTATCACAGTCTACTTAATATAACAATCCTAAGAATATTAGGTAAAGAATACATTTATTTATTAATACTGCCACCAATGAATTCAACTTTCTTGCGAGATTAAGTTTAACAAACTCTACCATGAGCTGAAACGTTTTTCAAGTCGCACCCTAGGGCTATTTTACCGCCCAGTTACTACGCATAATATCTCCTTTGCCCAGACATGGAAATATTGTCTTGTGTGCCCCCCCCCCCTCTTGTCAAGACAACAGCTCTGCGACAAACGAGGGAGTCGTACTTGTCACTCATCGTTAGACATCACAACTCAACTGACACTTATTTCATTACGTGAGCGACCAGATAGTCTAAAATAATGGCTCGCCTACGCATTGGACATAATAACATTTACGAAATGGTAAAAGCTGTCCCTCTACAACATGATGTTTTAGGCGTGCTGAGGAAGTATAGTGGGAGTAAAACTCAATTTGAAAGACATATTTAATAGTTAAGAAATTTTCAGTTTTTATGAATGTTCACCTTCACACAAACCCGTGATTCGACCATGTTTTTAACGACTCTATTTGGGGTCCTCATCCTCAAGCCCTATTTCTCGAAGATACATTTTAATATTATCCTCTCAAAATACAATCCTCCCAAACTTTAAAACACGCCACTCTAATAGTGTTATCAGAAATAACAATGAATTTGTCACCGACAGAAAAAGATGAAAAGATTGGCCAGAAAGAAGTTGGTACGAATAACCAGACTGAATTAAGGACTAGAACAGGAAGGCGGACATTGGACGAAGATGAATGAGTGGAGTTTGGCATCCTGGATGTCAGCGTCAGTTATTAAAAGCTGGATATATCTGTTACGACATTCATTATGCAGGTATTCCTGCTACTTCCTCCCTTTTGGGTCCAAATATTCTCCTCAGAAATTTGTTCTCGAACACCCCTAGTCTACGTTAGAAATTGACAAATTCCCACAGTTAAAATTTATCCTCATCGGCTCTCGGTTATCACTGAAAATCCTTGAACAAACATTTCCATAAAACGATTATCGTTTGTATAAACGAATAGCATGTAATTGAAGGCATCTCTTTGTAAGCTATAATTCAAATGCAGTTTCAATGTTGATACAGCTTTCGTCTTGTGAAACTAAATGTTTATCTTTCACAATGCGTTGTTCGGAAATAATTGTTTCATAATATGGCTTCAAACTGAATACAATAACATGGAAATATTGTGGTACAGCATCCAACAGATGCAACAAAAATGTGGTTGAACATAATAATATTTGCACATACTATGTCGTCTCTTTCGCGACTTTGGCCCGGAATTCTATGACCCTCATATCGGAAGCGACTTGAAGCAGAGAACCTCTGGCTTAGGCGAATGAGATTTACAGAAGAAAACGAATGGTAAACAGACAAGGATTTATAGATGGTTGTCTTCTGAGACGTTGCGCCTAGTAGTATGTTGGCTATACCAAGATTTTGGAGGAACATTCTGTCTCCGTCTTCAGGGTGAAGATTATCAGTCTCCCGTCATGTAATTTTCTTCCGTGATTGTATTCTGGCTTCATTTATTGACATCAAAACTTTGGTTCTATACTGACTCAATCCTTCTTCTTACATTTCAAATTTGCAGCATAAATAACAGGTTCGAATCTTTAACCCTGAAAATAGAAACAGAAAGTCCCTCAGAAACTTTTGTATACGACACAACAGCTCGATAGTCCAGAAATGGTGTAAAAATTCAAATTATGGACCAGGTAAAATATTATTTGTTACGTGTTCAGGATTAGGTGCAAAGAACATGGTATGAAAGTTTCTGAACTGCGTAGTAGCAAACATTTTTATAATTTAATCAGTTGTTAATTTCGTCATAAATGTAATTTTGATTTTCTTCTGTAGTTATCAAGTATGCCAAGCTTACCATATCTTCAAAGTTTCTTACGCCATAATTCTGCACTAACGCAAATAAAACGAAAACTGGGGGAATGATCAATGGACGACTGCAGATGTTGCGGTCCTGTTACTTAGGCGTGGAACTGCAGATATCTTACGTCTTACCCTCGTGTGGTTATGAAAGAGGTGAGGGTGACGTCACACCGACACAGTTTTGCTCTTCCCGTCTCGATTCCTTCCACCGTCGCGACGACGATCGCTGGTTTACATATCCGTCCGAGGGGAGATCTGCCTAGCAACCGGTCTGCTGTGTTGTGGGATGCGCTCTTGCAACGAGGGAGGAGCAAAAATTAGATGATGGATTATTCAACGACGTGGTATCAACTGTTTAAGTCAAATACTGACGGACGGAATAACAAAATTATCGATTTTTAGGTTATGTAAAGACAGAGCTACACTCAACCTAGACGTAGATTGGATGATAATATTATAAAGGATGCTAGGGAAATATTGAGGACGTGGACTGGATAGATACGGTCAAGGACATTGACTGTTGGAGGGCTCTTGTGAACATGGCAATGAACACTCGTGTTTCGTAAAAGGCAGGAAATTTTTTGACCACCTGAGTGTACTGTTACCTTCTCGAAAAGTTCTCTGTTCCATGGAGTAAGTTACCAGACGATACAGAAATCAAGAATTCTACTTAATTTTCAGGCCGCGGATGCAAAATATTTTGTTAACAAACTTATAATTTTAAAAAAAAAACAGTTCATATTTTAGTGATTATAAGTTGACTGATGATTCTCGTTGCTCTAATACAGTCTTCAGGCAAATTATGGAGTACTACTTTAAAATAAGCCACGGTCGCTTCATTCGACGTTCATTGTTTCTTATTTGCTATTCATAATCACCGTACCACTTGATACTGTACAAACTAGATAGCTGGTAAGAATCATTAAATAAATAAAGCAGGCCTATCAATTAATCGTTGCTGAACGATGTTACTTCATCTTTAGCGTTTCAATTAAATGAAACGACAACACGAATTGTGCGCAGGCATGGATTTAGATATGGATGAAGAATCATGGCTTACTCGAAAGGACAATTCAGATATTGGTCTTGACAGACTGAAGAACGTGACTAAGGAAAACATTTACTATAGCTGATAACCTGCCTGAGGATTTGAGATTTTCACGGCGGTGAGTCTGAAGATTTCTGTCTTCTGGGTTGTTACGCCGTCTAGTCTGGTATAAGTACACCGACGTTTCGAAGGTCCTTGCAGCAAGGACTCTAAAACGTAAAATATTGGTAAACTCCTACCAGACTACACAGCGCAATAACCCAGAAGACAGCAACCTTCAACCTGACCAAGATTCAAACCAGATGACAAAATGAAGAAGGAAACACAAAGTGAGAGAAAAAGAAAAGATACAGGAAGAAGGGAAGAAAGAAGACACATTAAATGCGTCAGATGAAGTCATTCTCCTTGCCCTCCCTCCGTGCTCATTACTGAGATAAAGCATTCAAAGAATTGCGGCGGGCACAGATCTGATGCACAAGAACTGTTGATTGCGGTCAGGATAACGCGAGGGGGGGGGGGGGGGCTG